>APFE031070620.1:61908-73363 GCA_000404065.3 Pinus taeda
CAGGTATCCTTCTCAAACACTGTCTTTACACCTGCATCATCCAACTTGCTTACATAAATCAGATTTCTGGCGAGTGCAGGAATATGCAGAACACCCGGAAGGGTTCTAACCCTTCCACCTTGCAACTTCAACTTTACTTTTCCACGACCAATGATTCTAGCCTTCCTATCATCTCCTAAGAAGACATCATCACCATCGTATTTCTCCTACTCGCAGAACCACTCTCTATGGGGAGTGAAGTGAAAGGATGCACCTGAGTCAATCAACCATGCCTCATGATCTACATGTGTACTTGAAGAAGCCAAGTACACATCCCCACCTTCATCTGAGGTGGTTTTCGCCTCTGCAGAAGGAGCATCATTAGATCTCTTTCCTTTTTTAGTAGCTTTAGATTTATAGTCCTTTTTGAAGTGTCGTTCCTTTCCGCATTTCTAGCACACCACCTTTATAGGTTTTCCTGGAGATTTAGATCTCCCACTCAATGACTTATTTTTGTTTCTGTTCTGGGTCCGTCCTCGTACCGACAAGGCATCACTATTCTGGTTGTTCATATTTTTCTGTCTCATCTCCTTCGTCAGCAAGGCTGAGACTGTTTCATCAAACTGCAAGGTAGTTGCATTGCTACCTATTGCAATAACCAGACTATCCCACGATTCTGGTAGAGAACACAATAAACTGATGCACTTATCTTCATCTGAAGTTTTAATATCAACAGATGCTAACTGACTTACCATAGTATTAAATGCATTCAGATGCTCTATAATTGAGTCTCCATCTCTCATCCTCAAGTTATACAGCCTTTTCTGTAAGAACAATTTATTCACCAGAGACTTAGATTGGTACAAACTACCTAACTTGTCCCACAAAGCTATTACCATAGCTTCCCCTGATACATTTAGCAATACTGAATCTGAGACACATAATCGTATTGTGCTTTTTTCCTTCTGATCCAACTTCTTCCATTCTTCCTCGGTCACTCCCGTTGGTTTAGTACCCGGATCTATCGCTATCCACTGATCTTTATCCACCAATAGATCCTCCATCTTGAGTTTTCACAACTCAAAACTCTGACCATTAAATTTCTCGATCTCTATCTTTCCACTACTCACCATCTTCTTTTACCACCAGAATCGATCTCATAGATCTCCCACTGAACAAGGTCTACCATAGGCCCAAGCGAAACCCCTCAGCAACAAAGGTGTCCCCTTGAAGCCAAAACAACTCTGATACGAAATGTAGGTTTTAACCCCATACAGAAATTACCTGCATACGAATTCTAAAACGCAGAAAATAAACAATGCGAGAGAATAACACATAAAACACATATACACAGAGATTTTCCCCTGGATCCCAAAACCGGGACTACCAGCTTGATCTACATGTGTACTTGAAGAAGCCAAGTACACATCCCCACCTTCATCTGAGGTGGTTTTTGCCTCTACAGAAGGAGCATCATCAGATCCATTTCCTTTATCAGTAGCTTTAGATTTATAATCCCTTCTGAAGTGCCCTTCCTTTCCGCATTTCTAGCACACCACCTTTGTAGGTTTTCTTGGAGATTTAGATCTCCCTCTAGATTTAGATCTCCCACTCAATGACTTATTTTTGTTTTTGTTCAGGGACCGTCCTCGTACAGAAAAGGCATCACCCTTCTGGATCTCCATATTTTTTTGTCTCATCTCCTTCGTCAGCAAGGCTGAGACTGTTTCATCAAACTACAAAGAAGTTGCATTACTACCTATTGCAATAACCAGACTATCCCACAAATCTGGTAGAGAACAAACAAACTAATGCACTTATCTTCATTTGAAATTTTAATCTCAACAGATGATAACTGACTTACCACAGTATTAAATGCATTCAGATTCTCTGTCACTGAGTCTCCATCTTTCATCCTCAGGTTATAAAGCTTTTTCCGCAGGAACAGTTTATTCAGCAGAGACTTAGATTGGTACAAAGTCCCTAACTTGTCCCACAAAGCCTTTGTTGTAGCTTCCCCTGATACATTCAGCAATACTGAATCTAAGACACATAATCGTATTGTGCTCTTTGCCTTCTGATCCAACTTCTTCCATTCTTCATCAGTCACTCCCGTTGGTTTAGTACCCGGATCTACGATGATCCACTGATATTTATCCACCAACAGATCCTCCATCTTTAGTTTCCACAACTCAAAACTCTGACCATTGAAATTCTCAATCTCTATCTTTCCACTGCTCGCCATCATCTTTCACCACCAGAATCGATCTCGCAGATCTCCCACCGAACAGGGTCTACCACAGGCCCGAGCAAAAAACCCCTCAGCAACAAAGGCATCCCCTTGAAGCCAAAACAGCTCTGATACCAAATGTAGGTTTTAACCCTGTAAAGAAATGCCTGCATACGAATTCTTAAACAAAGAAAATAAACAATGCGAGAGCATAACACATAAAACACATATGCATAGAGATTTTCCCCTGGATCCCATAACCAGGACTACTAGCTTGATTTTTCATTATGTTCCTTTCAATGTTACAATACATATTTATACATGCCGAAGCATCCAATACCATGGACTGAAATCCATCGCGTCCAATACCATGGACCGAAAAACCATCACGTCTAATACCATGGACAGAGAACCATCGCGTCCAAAAAACATGTGCGAAAATCATGCACAAAACCGTAGGTGGGTCCGCCCAACCTAACATAGGGTCCAAAACCAAAATTTTCACCCTTCAAACCCCCTATTAACTATGTGGAAAGAATATAACACAACCCAACATTTTGGGTAGACATTTCATAGTTTGTGTTTCCTTTAGTTTAGGAAGAATCCATAAGGTTTACATGCTCTTCCTAACTCCTCACCTATCTTTTCACCTCATCCATCAAAACCCTAAGGTTATAATCATTGTGCCTACCTTGCTCCATCAAACACCCTACAATTTTGACCTAATTTCCTTTCCCTAACTGTCTGGCTCCTCCTGATCTAGCAAAACGCTTCAAAATCAAATCAAACCTTGTGCTACTATACCTAGCCTAATATCATTTTCTTGATCTAGTCATATCAGCTGAGTTCCTTACAGATATATCCCTCTCTTGGCCTAGCAGGGCTAGATACTTGGCTAAGCATGGTTTGTGGTTACCTGACATTACCTTCCTTCGGCTTAAGGCTCAATCCGGGTGATAACATAGTGGTGACCATAGTAGGGAATAAGCAAAAGGTTTCATATTCTATGGGAAATATAATCAAAGTTTAGATTTAGATTTGATTATTGATGGTGGACAATGATCAAACATAGCAAGGCTAAAATCATTCACTTAGTGACTCTAAATTAGTTTCGAAATCATTTCCAAAGACTCCACTGAAGGATGTACCCGACCAACAGAAACATGAAAGGAAAATATGGAAAGATCAGGTATTCAAGTTGGAATTTCATCCAAGACATTATTTTCTTTGTCATCAATTATTTTTCTCTTTTCTCGAGAATGTCAAAAAGGTTTTACAAAGTATATTGTATTTGAGAAAATATCCTAGACCTGTATGTGATTCGTTCCCTTTAAAGATTGTGAAAAAAAATTCTTGGTACGCCTTTGATCTTAATCAAGACCCTCATTCTGAATCTTATGGAGACCATCTTCAAACTGATGAGCCTAAAGAGACCAAGACTGATTCTACAACGTTTGTATATAGTCCTACACCTTGTAAAATTCCAGATCAATACAAACAACTTATCTTACCTCCTATACTCCATGCTTTCCCTAAAAATCATTACCTATACTTGCCAAGGTTTGATGGTGAATATGAAAATATCATTGCTAAGAGACATATGAAGAATTTTGAGACTTTCCTCGACCTTTTTGAAGTTGATGAAGAGGATGTCAATATGAGGATATTCACTCTTTCTTTGCAAGGAAAAGTCAAGAGTTGGTTCGAAAACCTACCTGATGCGAGCATATAAAATTTCCAGTAGTTCGTCAAAGTTTTCCTCGACACATGGGTGGTAGAATGAAACCCTTTCTTGATTCTAGAAGAGTAAAACCAGCTGAAAATACTACCAGGGGAGACAGTACAATAATTTTCTGCTAGGTTTAACCAAGTCTATTTTTCGATGCATGCTAATATAAGGCCTCCTCCTGGATTCGCTCTCTTGGACTACCCAAATGCCTTTGATCTAGAAATGGAGTTTTAGTTGAGGGAAAGGAACCTTTAAACACTTGAAGAGATGAAGAATAGTGCAGTAGATGTAGAGGCTAATCGGTTGATCAGAAGGGAAAACTTGAAGGAAGAAGAGAGGGAGAAGATTGTAGATCACGTAACATCTTGAGAGGTAAAGCTCGACATTTTGGCAAGTAAAATGGAAGAAATGATGTAAAGAATCACCTCGAGAGATGAATTATCTATTCAAGATCACCATGACCCCCCTGTCCTAGAAAAAGAAGAGACTACTAGCCCTAAAAATATTCTTTCTAATCCTAGCTACCATATATTTGAAAATGGATTTGTAGATCAACCCAAGGAGAAACAATTTGATAATATAATTTGTATGATTGGTGACATTACTTATATTGATGATTTGCCAAAGTTTGATCAGTACGACAATTATTATGTTCTCCACACAGAAGCTAATCTTGCAGAGCAATCAATAGCTGGTTTGTGGGAGGAGGAAGTTTAGTTTTAGCAGCTTGAATACAGTAATCAGCCAAAGCATATCAGCTATGACATTGATGAGGAAAGTGCAGAAAATTCAGAAGTAAGTGAAGGATCTTGGCCTCTTTGTTTTACTTCATTTCAGTTCATCAAAGGTAACTTTGATGCAATAAAAAATCAGCATTCACTGAGTTTTGATCTTGACAATCAAGAGGATAATCAATTTTTTTATTAGAGCTCCTTACCCTTGTGTTTCTCCTCATTTGAAAAAATAAGAGAAAACTATAAGCAAGTAGATAAGCGAGTGGTAAACACTATAAAGGATAAACCTTCTCATGAATTGGCCGAGGAAATCATTTGTGACATAGAAGCCTCCCTAGCTCTAGATTTGCAACCATCGAGTTCCATTGAATTTCAAATTGCATATGAAGGCTTGGAAGTTGAAACATGTTATTAAATGATGCAAGTTGACTTTGTACCACTATGTTTTGAAACATTTCAATTTTTTAAAGAAAATTTTTCATAATATCTCTAAAGAAAAGGATGAGCAGCCTGTAGAGTGTCATGCAGTCTCATTAAAATTGATGGAAAATAGGTTGTAGCAATATTTGCAAGTTTTACATAACCCTATAACTGATGTGTTGGATGATATCTGTAGTAAACGTCCTTCTCCATTAGCTAACTATGAGCCTGGAAAGAATGTTGATATAAACTTGATCTAACAACCGACTTCATTGCCTTGTTCAGTAGTAGTTTCATTACAAAGCTCATACCAAGATTTGCAGTCATATTAGGAGAGTAATGAATAAGATTTTTTTTCTTGTTCATCATCAAGAAAAATTAGCCATTCGTGATTTTTAGGATCCTTTTGTCAATTTTCTACATTCATCAAAGAAAGAAAACATAGATGCTAGGAAAATTTTAAAATGAAATTACGAAGACTACCTAGAGCAGAGCAGTAACGTATTAGATGGGTTGGAAATCAATATGTATTCCTATGAATATACTTTCGCAGCATTCTTGAGGTCAGTAAGTGGGCTCATGCTTTGAAATTTCATCAAGATTCAATCTGTTGAGAAATTTTCATGGGAGTTGCCTTTTAGTGGTTCTCTCTTCTTTCTCATAAACAAGCACTTGTGGAGAATTCAAACAGTGGCCATAATGCTTACTTGGTTGCATTGGTTGTTTCATTTCACTTGATCAGGTGATGAATGGAACAGTTAGAGTAGGTTTTATTGAATAAGCTTCATTTTGAGCATCTTTTTCAGTTTGTCAGTTGTATTTTAGTATTGAGTCAGTTTTCAGTTGAGTAAAAGTCATTTTGTTAGTTGTATTTTAGTATTGAGTCAGTTTTCAGTTGAGTAAAAGTCAATTTGTGTCTTTGAGTCATCAGTATTCAATCATGTATTTCAAATTGAGTTTTTCTTTTTACTCCATTTCCCAATGGATAAGGCTACTTGGTCTATGGTGTTCTTGGCATCTCTAAGGAGCTACCATCCCCAATGGAGACAATGTTAGAGCAATTATTTTCATAATGCCATCAGTGATCAAAATTTCTCTTTTCATATTCATTTTAGGTGTCCCACGTGGAATTTTTTTATCATTCAATTAGGTCATGCAAAAAAATTAGTGACTGATGGTAGTCCTAGTCCAAAAACATCACTTTTCCCTAAATATGATTACTTGTTGGCATAGTTTCATATCTTGTTGATTGTACATCATCCATAAAGTTAATTTTATCATGCCATTTGTATTATTCATGAAGTCATTATGTCATCTTGAATTTCAGTACTGCTCAGTAGGCTTGGGGGCGTGACAGTTGTTTTCAGAGCTGATATCCTGGTTGATGAAGAAGTGTTGATCCCACCACACTATCGTGAGTTGGTATCAGAGCTGGTGTAGCTTGTGGATGAAAGCTGATACACAACTTGAGAGTTGGTATTAGAGCTGGTGTAGCTTACGGATGAAAGCTGATACACAACTTGAGAGTTGGTTTGAGAAGGTTGCTCGTGACAGTGGAAACAGGTACCTGCAATTGAAGGAAGCTAGTTTCACATACAAGTGGAACAAGGGCCGGTTCATGGTTGCAGGGTGCTTGGTGAAGCTGGTAAAGGTTGGAACTGGGTGTCGTAGAGTTGGTCGGGTGGTACTACGTGCTGGTCATATGATTTGGGAACGTTTCAGGTGGGCAAGTGGGACTGCATGTGGGAAGGTATACACGGTTTGGGCGTCTGTGGACCAAATGAAGTACGAACCGGGGAAGATGAAGTACAAGGCATGGCAGGTTTGGAAGAATGTGAAGGGAAGCTCTTGCTTAGCTTATACAGGTTGAAGCAGTTGAAAAAGGAGAATCCCCGGATTTGAGAAGAGCTTGTAGTCCTGGAAAAGAATGTTGAAGATGAGCTTCTTCAACTTGGTTGGACAATGGAGCAAGATGGAGTTGCAGATTGTACTGACAGGGAAGAGGAAACTGTGATAGTTGAAGATGTCGTAGACATGACCATGATGGAGGATGAACTTGGGATTGATCAAGTTGGACCAGGATCGTGCAGTTTTCAGACATGTATGGATGAGGGTACTCTCATGGAGGAACCTCATAATGATGATGATCTAAGTACTATTGATACTTGTGTTTCATTTGAGCATTTGGTAGATGGACGGTGTGCAGGGAAGGGCAAAGCCAGTTTGCCGATGCTAGGGAGCATCTTACCATGGATGTTTATGATGAGACCTTGTATGGAGAAGCAAGGATTGTTGACTGTTGCAGGACTTGTTGGGGTTGTTTGTGACCTTGTGGTAGAAGTACAGGGCCGTGACAAGGGTGGAACTTGATGATCGTGTGGAGGAATGGGTCATGCTTTAGCCACATGGCCTAAGTGCCCAGCATGACTCATGGACAGATTGGAGGGCACCTCTTGGGTGGACTTCTCATGGCCGAGACCAAGATCAAGTCTTGGTGGAACCTTTGGTGGAGGAGCTATGATGGAGAGACTCATGTGATGATGAATATGGTTGGGTGACCAAGTTCACCTAGACCGAAGATTGCAGCTTGGATGGGGATGACCGATTGTTGTGATGGGTCTACTTGGTTGGACTACATGGGCAGCTTAGTCATGGACATCAGGTTGGAGACATGGAGCATGGCAGTCTTATGCAGGGACATTATGTGGGAGCACTTGTAGAGGTGTCACTTATGGGCATCCAATGAGGAGTACCAAAGCAGGGATGTTGTGCAGGTGGATTTGCTAGTGTGACATGGAGACTTATGACTTATGAGCCGATGGAGAGGTTGTGCCCTCTTGTACAACAAGGCCATGGACTTGGATGGAGTTGTGAGCAGACTATGGGCATTCTACTACATGGAGAGCTGAGGCATCTTGTAGAGACCTTTGGGCTGAGACTTGTATGCTTGCTAGAGTGTTGGTTGGAGGTGACTCATGGAGCTCATGATGCCATGAGATTGTTGTGACTTTTGGGGACTTCATATATGGTGGACTTAGAAGATCTGATGCATTGAGGAGCTGAGGTCAGAGACTTTTATGCAGGATGGGGTGCATACTTTCAAGTACATGTATGGGGATGGCTTGAAAGAGTGACTTGATGTGGATGATCGATATGAGACACTTTGGAGTGATGGAGTTACGATGATGATGATGCCTTGGTGGCAACACTTGGGCATGGGTTGAGCCGAGACTCAACTACTCTGGACAGCATGTTGCAGATGAGATGAGGGTTACTTCATGGACCTGAGCATGGCTTACTTATATGGATGGATTCTTGATCAAGTTCAAGATGTGACAGGATGTTTGGAGAAACTACTGATGGTGGCATGAGGATGTGCATTCTCATGGTTTGAGCGTGACAGTTGGACTGGCCATCCGACTAGTTCATACATGGGGGTTAACAATGTACAGAGATGTGTTGGCATTGTGTTGAAGTATCATGGCAGCGGTTCACATGGGGATGACACATGATGAGGTCGACACGATATGTTGCAGTGGGCATGTAGCTTGAGATGGAGGGACCAGCCTTCCACGATGGAGCAGCATGTGGAGATTGTGAAATGGTGGTTGATGGTCATGGATTGAGATGACTTCCGATATATGACATACCAATGGGGTGTATACCTTCGTATGGTGATCTTGGTGACAGATGGTTGCCGGGATGAGATATTGACGAGGATGACAATGACTTCCAGTGGGGGAGGATGCCAGGACCTACGGTTCGTGCGACGGGCAGGGCGACTCCACCATGCGAAGTGCATGTGAAACATGAAACGAAATGAACCTTGGGCGAGTTTATAAGGTGTTGGGCGAGTTGAGGGGGCGGTCCCATGAGTTGGGCAGGCCGACCATCCTTCGGGCGAGACAAGACAATATGAATGAGTTGGCCAGGCATTTGGTGTGGGTCGGCCGGGTGACACAACCCGCCACCTGCCCATATATATTAGAGGGCGTTTGGAGGCAAATGACCATCGAACATTCGATCAACAAGTTCGAGCAAAAAGTTCTGAAGTGCGTGGATGAGCCCGCACGACGGGCGGAACTCGGGTGAGAACTCATTCAGAAAAGTCATTCGGACAGTCGTTCGAGAAAATCGTTCAGACGGTCGTTCGGGAAACTCGTTCGGACAGTCGTTCGGGAAACTTGTTTGGACAGTCGTTCAGAAAACTCGTTCGGGCAGTCGTTCGGAAAAGTCGTTCAGAAAAGTCGTTCAGAAAAGTCGTTCATGAAAGTCGTTCAGGCAGGTCATTCGGACAGTCGTTCGGGCAGGTCATTCAGGCAGTTGTTCGGGCAGGTTGTTCAAGCAGGTTGTTTGGACAGTCGTTTGGGCAGGTCGTTCTGGAGGTCGTTCACGCAGGTCGTTCGGGAGGTCATTCGGGCGACCCGGGTGAGGTCGTGTGGCGACTTGGGTGAGGTCGTTCGGGTGACCCGGGCGAGGTCGTGTGGCGACCCGGGTGAGGTCGTTCGGGCAAACCGGGTGAAGTTGTGTGGCGACCCGGGTGAAGTCGTGCGGTGACTTGGGCGAAGTTGAACGGGTGAACGGTGGGCGTGCGGACGGGCGGCCGGGTGAGGGCACACCATGCACGACGAAACGGTGAAGTGTTGAGATTGTGAACGAAGGTGTGTCTCAGTTGGAGGCGCCCGTTTGTGGCGACTTGGAGGTGCACCCAAGTTGGGAAAACGATACGACGATGCGACGAGGTGAATGAAGGGTTGGTGAGTCATGCAGCGACCGTGCGGAGGTGCCGACGAGCTAGGCAACCGAGTTTTCCGATGTTGTATATTTTCCTAAGTGTAAATTTGGGGTTTCCCAAGATTTAACTTACGCATTGTAAAAATGAAAGATGATATAATATATTGTTGAGCAGACTCATATTGCAGGGAGTTGCCCCTCCCTTTATACTGTTGCATTTCTCTTATATAATGTTGTGGATAATGAATGTGTATGGGTTTTCATTGGTATAAAGGCACATAACATAATAATACTTGGTTGAGAATCACCAACTAAGTAGGCGAAAGTGATTTAGGCATAGTCCATGTGCACAAGTATTGTTAAAAAGAAAGTGTATGGTGGTGCCGCACCTCACCGGCACGGTTGAAAGACCACCACCGCCGTTGGCATCGTGATAGTTGGTATCAGAGCTAATATCCTGGTTGATGAAGAAGTGTTGATCCCACCACACTATCGTGAGTTGGTATCAGAGCTGGTGTAGCTTGTGGATGAAAGCTGATACACAACTTGAGAGTTGGTATCTGAGCTCGTGTAACTTGCGGATGAAAGTTGATACACAACTTGAGAGTTGGTTTGAGCAGGTTGCTCGTGACAGTGGAAACAGGTACTTGCAAGTGAAGTAAGCTAGTTTCACATACAAGTGGAACAAGGGCTGGTTCATGGTTGCAAGGTGCTTGGTGAAGTTGGTAAAGGTTGGAACCAGGTGTCGTAGAGTTGGTCAGGCGGTACTACGTGCTGGTCATACGATTTGGGCACTTGTCACATGGGCAAGTGGGACTGTGTGTGGCAGTACGTTCATGCCGATTCCCATCATTTCCCTGCTCAAAAGTTTGGTGTCCTTAGCACCCTGGCCACTCATGCCCTCAGGATCTCTGATGGGGAGAGCTTTGATAAGGAGAAATCCCATCTCCTTAATGTCTTTGTTCAGAATGGATATAGTAGACACCTTGCTCAGAAGGCTTTCCATAAAGCCTCAAAAAGTGCGTTGATAAGAAAGAGCCTAAAGAGCGTCGTCTAGGTGTCCATCTTCCCTATATCCAAGGAACCACGGACAAGATCGCGTGGATCCTTAAGAAATTTGATATCCCCTCAACCTTTAGGCCCCTCAACACCATTCGCAAGTCCCTTAGATCGGTGAAGGATCCCGTTAACCCTAAGGACATGAAGGGTGTCTACTTTATCCCTTGTTCATGTGGGACCCCCTATATTGGGGAAACAGGGCGATCCATCCATCAAAGGATTTGCGAACATGCTGCTGACCTAAGACATGGGAGATCCAAATCATTGGCTTTAGCAGAGCATGTAGAAAAGACCAAGCATCAGGTATGTATTGAGGAGGCCAAGGTTGTGGCTAAGATTGCTCAGTTCCATCATCGTAAACTTAGGGAAGCTATCGAGATTGAAAAGAGGCTGAACAATCTCAATAGAGATGACGGCTGGAAAATGAGTAGGTGTTGGATTCCAGCGCTCTCTTCTTAGTTAGTGTTTCTGCCCCCTCCACGGGGTTGTGCTATTTATTTATTTATTTATATTTTTTTGACCTGTAGCATTTTTAGTATTATTTATTTAGTTGGTAATTTATCTCTATTT
>APFE031070620.1:74917-99109 GCA_000404065.3 Pinus taeda
ATTCACCACACATAAGGGCTGGTTTTTCTTTAAACTATGTTTCTCACCAAGAAAATATGAATTTGGAAATAGTGAGAGATGTATTTGTCCACAATAGGCCAAGTATGAAAACCTCTTTCACATTTTACAGAAGTGTCATGGTTTTAGAGAAATGTCAAAAATACAATGGCTACAAGAGAGTTGCTGCACTTCTATAGTGACTTTGGGAAAATCAATTTTTCTTCTAGCTGGTATGTCTAAATGACTTTCTTGATGAGTTAACTGATAACTACAGAGAAGTATGCTTCCAATGAGCTATCATGATCTCAATTTGGAGTTGATAAATACCTCCAAATGTTTCATGCAAGATAACACTTCATTTTTGCACCCTCATTTTGCATGTTTTGACCAGTCTTGGGAGAATTGACTTTTTAGGGGCTATAATTGATCATTTTTAGTACTTTATAGGTCCATTATATAGCCAGGTGAGAGACCTTTCCAAAAAGCTATCATGGGCTCAATTTGGACACTAGAAACGCCTCCAAAATTGTCAGGAATACATCACTACACATAAAGTAAGGATCACTTTGCATGTAGCCAGTGTTGCGCATAGAGACTGTGTGCCAGTGCATTTCTGCATGGTGCTGCGCATACAAACATAGCATTGTGCATCTATACAAGGTGTTGCACATAGGGATAGAAAACACCAATATTATCTAAGAAACCATATAAATCTCTCCTTTGCTTCCTAGAGCCTCTAAACAAGTAAGTGCACTCCTTAAACCATCCTCCCAGCACTCGTTTCACGATTTGAAGTTTGTTTGCTATTTAAGTTTTCAAAACCTAGATTGCCTAAAAACCCTCCCTACTTACCATATCCCTTATTCCCAAATCTTGTTGTCATAACCATCATTCCCTTGTCATATCCCTAAATATCCCAACTATCCCTTATACCTTAATTCCCTCATACAAATCCCTCCACCTATCCCTTATTCCCTAATCCCCAAAATAAAATCCTAGAACCCTATTTGCTAAATAGTCCCTACCACGAACAAATACCCTCCTTCTCACTCTCATATCATATATATTTCATCCTACATTACATAAGCTCATCTCCCCTTCCCCTATCCCTATTCACCATAACTCACTCCTTCATTACCTTCTCTAAGGTTTCAAAACTTCAAAATTCAACAAACATGGATAAAGAGGATAGAGATTATGAGGAGGAGGAAAACAGTGGCAGTGAAAGCATGGGAGATGAACCTCAGTAGAGAAAACCACTTAAGTGAGGCAAAATTATCGGAGAGGGGCTAGAAAGTTTTTTGCAGTGGATAGGAAAGTGTTTACTACACTTGATGTGGAAGGGGCTTTTCCTTCTTCACCAACTCATAGGAAAATTCTTGCTCCACAAACTATGGAAGGGTCTTTGCCTTCTTCATCAACATAGCAGGTACAATAGGTGCAGTAGGTGCATAAAGGGAAAGGAGGAAAGACTCAATGATAAAGAGGAAAGGGAATTTGATTTGATGGAAGATGATGAACTAGAACATCCACACATCCATCATGGCATTGAGATAGTTGACTTGGAGGCTCAAGATGAGGCAACAAACGAAAACATAACCATAAGGGGAAAAGATGCATAGATCCAAACACTGATGGACAACTTGGAAAGATCTAAGTATGTCATTTCAGACCTTGAGCAAGAGAGAAAGAAGCTAAGTGACAAACAAGTCCTCATGGAGCTGGAACTTCTCAAAGTAAAGAGGCAAGGTGACAAATGCAAGTCAGTAATGCAAGAAGAAGAAACACCAACCACCTTGACTACATAACAAAGAATTGAGAAGGAAATCAAGGAGGATAGAGAAACTTGGCTTGACCAGGTCAACTTTCATTTGGGGAAGCTACTACAAAATTCCAATAGGGACAATCAAATCATTAGGCACTTGGCTCACCATTATTGGACCCAGAACAAGATTTGCAACATAAGGGTCAAGCAAATGAAGGCAAGGCTAAAACAAGCTCTCAAAGGAAAAAAGGAGGGTGATAGGCTTAGGTTGCTTGATTAAGCCTCCTTGGCTAACCAAGACACTTGATAGTGGTGTTGTCCACAAATTTTGAGCAAGTTTTGAAGAATTGTTCCCTTTTGAAGAATTTGGCAAATTTTGACAGAGAAATTTTGGCTCTATGTGCAGCGCCACTGGCGCTGCACTTTTCGTAGGGGAATCCAATGAAGCAATGGTCAACGTTTTTGGATTCAAAATGATGAGTACATGCACCTTGTGCATTTTCTAATATTTTGGAGCAGAACTAGTCAACCAAAAGGTCAAAAAACACCCAAAAACGACCTTTCTGCCCTCTTTTTGGCACACATAAGTAGTCTTGGGAGAATCAGAATTTGAGGGGACAAATGAACTCCAAATTAACACATTCAAGATGTTCTAGAAATTTGACTTGAATATATTTCCAACAAGCTATTTTGGGCCCAATTTGGACACCAGGAAGACCTCCCAAATGGTCCTACAACAATCGTTGCGCATAGAGCAAGGGCACTGCACATAGGACAAAAAATTGTGCCGGGTTTCCATTTCACTGTGCCTTGAATGTAATTTTGAGTTTTCTCTCATGGATGATGTTTTTACTGATGTAAATGGTAACTAGGCATGTAAATAGGATTGATAATAGTTACTAGAACGTAGGTTCATTAGATTAAAAGTTATCTTGAGGAAAAATGAATCAGTTTCCTCCCTTTTAGAGGCAAGTTGTTAGGTTGCCTAGATTCCACTTTCTTGTTCATCTTTTGATGGATTATCTCCTCATCCTTAGGAATTCGACCCCTGAGGATGGGAGGAGGTTGAATCAATTTCTATATATTCTTCTTCTTTCTCATTGTAAAGGGTTTGACTCAACTGGATGCTTATGCTTTGAAGAGACATCATTTTGTAACAGTTTTAGTATGAGATTAATGAAAAGTTGTAGCTATTTCTTTGGGATCCATGTGGTATGATGTTCAGTTCAGTTTTTCTTATGTTTTAATGTGTTAGAATATATTTTTGACTCCATTTCATCATTTCATTACCTTTATGTGAATGTATACAAGTCTAAGAGGCAGAATCCATATCTTTATGCTCTACTTTGGGAAGATATTTCATAGTCTGTGTTCCCTTCAGTTTAGAAAGAATCCATAATGTTTGCATGCTCTTCCTAACTCTTCAATTGTGTTTTCACCTCATCCATCAAAACCCTAAGGTTCTGATCATTGTGCCTACCCTGCTCCATCAAACACCCTGCAATTTTGACCTAATTTCCTTTCCCTAACTATCTGGCTCCTCTTGATCCCTCAAAACCCTTCAAAATCAAATAAAACTTTGTGCTACTATACCTAGCCTAATATCCTTTTTTTGTTCTAGTCATCTTGGCTGAGATCCTTACAGAGAGAGCCCTCTCTTCGCCTATTAGGGCTAGCTGCTTGGCTAAGCATGGTTTGTGATTAGCCTGGAATTACCTGCCTTTAGCCTAAGGTTCAATCCAGGTGATAACATATTGCAGGAGGAGGACTGATGCCTTTAAGGCTAGAAGCCCAAGAAGTACCTAGTGCATGGCCTACATTATGGTGTGCTATCTGTCAGGTAGCAGGAAAACATGCCACGAATAATTGTCATATGCTGCAGAAGTATGTACAGACATCACAACAACTATTCTGCAATTTTTCTAGATTGGTAGGGCATCATGAGCATAATTGCAGCAATTATGAATTGATGATGGATAGAACTCCTGCCTATCGGATTCAAGCAGACCTGACCAGAATGCGAGGATGGTGCAGACAGGATTTCAGGGGCGCGGATGAGGCTAAGGTGGAGGAGGACCTAGAAAAGGTTGAGGACAGTTGATTTGATACAATTGCAGAGGACCAGGACACTATGCATGCGATTGCACTAATCCAACGCATCTGTCGTGAATGTATTTCTAGATGTTCGATCATGAAACAAAATATTTTCCTATGATGATAGCTACGATACATGACAAAGGGGCGCTACCACCTCCGCCAACTCAGAACCTGTAGATGATGAGGTCTGAGCCACGCGAGGAAGGTCCAAATGTAAATATAGTGCTCAAAAGTGGAATCGTGATAGGAGATGACAAGGGGAAACAACTAGAAGATAGTAAATGGGTTTGAAAAGCACTGACAAAAGAGGGTGAGTTCGATTTGGAGCATGCTCATGAAGCCTTCATGGAAGTTAAGAAGAGCTTCATTGAGGCCTCCACCTTAGGAAGCAAGGATAAGTCTCAGCCAGAGATGGACCCCTCTATGCTCACAACTATCCTGGAAATTTGTATGAAGTTTCTGCGCAACAATGAAGCTATAAAAGGATTACAGGAACTCATCAATAGATGCGGTGGAACCATGCTAGGTGAGCCGTGTGTAGTATGAAATATTGGCAAGTATAAAACAAGGACACGATGGGAGATGAGACTGACCGCAAAGATAGGAGAGTATGAAATGGATTAGGTCATTTTGGACCTTGGGTCATATGCAAATGTCCTACCAAAATAGACTTGGGAATGGACGGGGAGACCTATGCTGCAATGGTCTCCAATTTAGCTAAGGATGGCAAATCAATAGAAGATCATCCCCATGGGGCGGTTGTAGAGGGTGACCGTGGATATTTAGGGAGACAGCGTACTCGCTGACTTTGAAGTAATAGAGATAGTGGATGAAAAAAATCCCCATCCTACACTCCTGGGAATTGATTGAGCTACTGATATGAACTGGGTAATCAATATGAAGAAGTGGAAGATGATCTTTGAGAAGAAATCGTTGTGCGTAATAGTACCCGTCGATCCTGGTGAAGGATCAAGCTACACTAAACCTGTCCACGATTATAAGAGTGATGATGACCTAGACTGTATCTATAAGATAATAGCACAAGACCAATATTGGGTGAATCCCACCGCGGATGGACTAATTACATGGGATCGCGAGAGTTCTTGCATTTCAGACTTTGACGAAGAAGTAGAACGCTGGCAGAATTGGTTACATGAAGTAACTATGCTGAATTGCAGCATGATGACCCAATCGCTACCCTGTGTGTCATCAGAGGTAAGAAATCTTCCTTCTTATGATGGTTTGAATGAGGTAGATATCTTTTTGGATGCATTTGAAAGGGAGCTACCACAAAAGTAGCGCTTCTAGGCCTTGGACATGGCATTGCATGCTACGCCCACAAGATGGTCGAGTAAGCACAAGGGAAGCTTTGATGATTGGCGCTAATGTAAGAGGATGATTAGAACATGTTTTGGGAAGCCTAATTTGTGACTGAAAGAGAAATATGATGGGTAGAATGATCCGCATGCGCATCTGGCCAAATGGACACAGTCTTATGGAGAAAATCCCCAACCTAAGTGGATGCACCTGTTCTGTCATACCCTGGATGTTATCCCAATGAATTGGTATATAGAAATAGAGCTTCGCCATGGGACAAGCAAATGGCATATCCTGCGCGAAGGATTCATGATGACATTTAGTTTTGAGAACGGGTTTGACAGTGTTGATGAAGTGATACAAGAGGTGAAAACAACTATCTTTAAGATACCGTAGGATCCTTTAGACATGATTAAGCTTGAATGGGCTACTCAGTTGAATTGCATGCTTGAATGTTATAATTTAACTGCTGAAGAAGAGGACAAGGATCCACGAAAGATAAACATTCCATAAACAAAAGGCGACCATGAGGTTCAAGGACCACAAATTGAGAACCCTGATATAACTATGTCGTTGTGAACGAAACAAGTGAACATTGGTATTGAGGCAGAACCCAAATTTGCGAAGATTAGAGACTACTAGGATGATGTGATAGTGGATAAGGTCATTGAATTGCTCCAGGAATACCAGGACTTATTCCCTACCAAGTTTACGGATATAATACGAATAATTGGCAATCTAGGAATGATGGAGATCATGTTAAAGCCTGACGCGAAGCCAGTAAAGCAAAGGCCTTAAAGTCTCAATTTGAAATATAACAAGAAGGTCTACTCAAAGCTAAACAAAATGCTCATGGAAGGCATCATTGAGCCTATGGAAGAGTTGGATTGGGTAAGCCCAATGGTGGTGCAATAGAAGAAGCAGAAGGATGAGATAAGGATATGCATGGATCTCAGAAAATTGAATGATGCTTGTGTGCATGAACTTTTCCTGGCTCTATTCATGGATGAAGTGTTGGAAAATGTAGGTGTCTAGGAAGCATATTCCTTCACTGATGGGTTCTCTAGGTACCACCAATTCAAAATTGCGTTGGAGGATAGGAGCAAGACAACCTTCGCGACTAAGTGGGGTTGTTTTCAATACACCGTAATTCCATTCGGATTGAAGAATGTGCCTGCAATCTTTTCACACGTGGTGGTTACGACATTCAAGGTGTTTGTTCATAAGTTCTTGGAGGTATATTTTGATGACTAGACTATATTTGGGCTGGTTAAGCGCCATGTTGCAAGCTTGTGCCTGATGCTGGATACCTGTTGAAGATACCAAATTGCACTCAATCTCAAGAAGTGTCTGTTTTGTGTTCTTTTTGGGAACCTATTGGGGCATGTGGTTTGAAAACAAGGACTGATGGTATACCTCGTGATGATCACAGTGATACTGAACTTGGAAGAGTCGAGGAGTGTGAAATAGCTTCTTGCTACTCTGGGACATACAGGATATCATAGAAAGTTTATCAAAATCTATGCCCAGATCACCGCACCTATGGAAAAATTGTTAAAGAAGGATGTCATGTTTTGTTGGAAATATGCTGTAAGAATAACTTGGATATATTGAAATAAAATATGGTTACCACGTCAATTATAGTCTTCCCAGACTAGAAGAAAGAGTTTCATGTACATGTTGATGCATTATTTATAGAATTAGGGGAAATATTAATGTAGGCTGCTCGAGAAGGCTTGGACCATCCTATTGTGTTGACAAGCCATAGATTATCCAGAGTAGAGAAGAACTTTTATACCACTGAGCGCAAGGGGCTAGCTATGGTGTATGCGCTCCAGAAGTATAGGCACTACCTGCTAGGAGGCCATTTTAAGATGTATACGGATCACTCTGCACTTAAGTACTTTATCTATAAGCTTGTGCTGGGGGAGTGAATTTGTAGATGGATATTATTGTTTTAGGAGTACGATTTTGAAGTTGTCATGAAGCCTGGATGATTGAATGCAGGACTCGATCACCTGTCATGCATTGAAATGGGGGAGGAACCTACTAACTTGGAAGAAGGATTGCCTAATGCACAAATATTTGCAATGTGTGTTGTGGATGGTCAGTTCAAGGATATAATACACTTCCTAACAACAAGAACTGCATCAAAAGGATACATTTTCCAGCAAAAGAACGAATTATTGGTGCACGCGATAGATTTCTCTATCATTAGTGAGCATCTATATAAAATGAGGACTGATGAGATATTGCAACGGTATGCACCTGAGTTCGAAAGAAGTAGCATCCTTGAAAATTATCATGTGGGCACTGTGGGAGGACATTATGCAAGGAGAGGAACCATGCAGAAGATTCTACGTGTAGGGTTGTGGTGGCCAACCCTTCATCATGATTCTAAAGCATATTGTAAGGCATGTGATGTATGTCAAAGAACGAGTAGGCCATTACAGAGGGATGAAATGCCTTTGAATCCACAAATGACATTGGAGCCCTTCGAGAAGTGGGTGATCAATTTTGTAGGACCCATTCAACCACAAGGAAAGATAGGAGCAAGATACATTATCACTGTGACAAAGTATTTGACTCGTTGGGAAGAAGCACAGCTGATGAAGGATTGCACAAGCACGACTACCACGAAGTTCCTATTTGAGCATGTAATGACACGATTTGGATGCCGGAAGATGTTGATGAGTGATCTTGTTATGCACCTCCTGAATGAGACAATCAGTGCACTGATAGAGGAATTTTAGGTATATCACCAGATGAGCACACCTTATCACCAATAGGCTAACAAAACAGTGGAGGCATTCAACAAAGTGCTCAAAAACGTGTTAACCAAGGTTTGAAATTCTCAGTGAAGTGATTGGGACCTATGCATACCTGCAGTACTGTGGACTTATCGAACAAAATGCAAGAAGTTGACTGGACAGACCCCTTTTAGGCTTCTCTATGGTGTGGAAGCGATAATGCCTATGGAATACATCATACCTAGTCTACGCATAGTATTTCTCATAGGTATAATGGATCACAGATCCCTGGAGGAGAGGCTCGCAGAGCTAGATGAGCTTGAAGAAGAAATATTTTTGGCTGGATTTCGCCAGCAGGTCCAAAAGTAGCATGAAAAGGCATGGCATGATCGACACATCAAGCTGTGCACATTTAAGCTAAATGACCTGGTTTTGTTCTACGATAGTAAGTTTGATAAATTTCCAGGGAAATTCAGGATGCACTGGTTAGGGCTTATGTTATTAAGGAGATTATCGATGGAGGAGCGATACTGCAAGTCAAGTTAAATAGAGAACCCTTCCCAAGAAAGGTGAATGGCAGTCGTTTGAAGCCATACACTGACAGTCCAGCTATGTGAGTAAATGGAAGAAGCAAAGTTGTAGTGCTCTAGGCAGCTGAAAGGAGGTGCAGGACTATAAACTACACTACTCAGGTTAGGCATCTGCATGATTAGACGATGGCGTGAAGAAAGGGTGTGCCACTCGGTCCATAGTAATGTGGAGGGAGCTTTGCTACCCATAAAGAAATTGCGTAGGTCATAGAGGAGGTTTGTAGAATGATCCTGGCTTTGGCCATTCTGATGGAGCAACCATTCAAGGTCTGTGTTTGTAAATTGACCATAGGGGTGCGCGAAACTTAGACAAAGATGGGGCGGGTTTAGTTAGAGTTGAAACTATAGATTATAGAGATCCAGTTGAGGGCTCAGCCTTCAACACCAGTAAAGGTAAAGGAACAATGGCCGATCACTATCATAGAAGTAGTTGCGACAGTGGAGAGTATAGTAGCAGACTGCACACAGTTGTTCAAACAATCATTTGAGGTTTTGACCTGCTTGCAGGAGGACCCAAAAATCTAGAGGCTAGATATGGAAGTGCGTTAACTCCACATCGCTATGATGAATATATGGGCACAACGCAAATTGTCGCACTAACACAAAGGTTATCCAAGATGCAAGAAGCCAAGTAGCTGAAGGAACAAGTGGATGTCAGTGCTGCACAAGGAAGCATTATTGAAGATGTGACTAAAGCCCTAGATAGAGGAAGCTTATGCAGTCATAGGAAACATTGAAGTCAAGCTTGCGACTTTGCAAGAAACACAACAATATCTTTAGGCTAACAACGTAGGGGTAGTAACTGAGAAGGAAGTCAAAGATGTGAAGTAGGAAGCATATCAGTGCATAGCCAAAGTTGCAGTCATCAGGGTCAAGATGGACGGGCTTCACGCAAAGATATTCACACCTACCAAGTGACTCGAGGGCAAGTCACGATGTTTTTGTTGGGGGCATGTTAGGAGCAGGATCCCCCAAGGGAAATTTTGGGGCTAAAAGCACATGTTTAAGTCATTTTTTGTAATATTATTATAAATACTCTGCATTCTATGGTCACAGAGCGTGAAGGTGTTATGTGTCATAAAGGGTATTCTACCCTTATTTTTGTAAAAGTAAAGTCGGATGTAAGAGAACTACCCATGGTCCACGGACGATGGGATTGTATATAAAGAGCTAAGCTCTAAGTAGTTTAAAAGGAGATAGGCAATGATGGATGATGTAATAGAATCATAGATTTAGAGTAATAAGTCTAAGTCTTGGGTTGTAGCATAGGTAAAGGCTCTGCAGCTGAGTGTGCACAAGCCTAAGGTAGAAGTCTATAACTAAATGTGGGGCCCCTGCATCTGTGTGCGCAGGGCGGACATGTTTTGTAACCACTTGGAAAATATTAATAAAGAGAGATATTCTGCAATTTTTGTGTCCTTGTTGTATTGATACATCTTGATATTTTATGTATGAATTTTATTTATTATGATTATATGGTGTGCAAATGAATGCAATTACATTGAATAACTAATTGCATATATGAATATTTGTCTACCCGGGGATAACTATAATTTTTTGATAAGATAAGCAAGGCACTTAGACTAATTGGGGAATTTGTATGGCATGCTACCATAGCAGTGCGAAAGTACCTGAGTAGCAGGCTCGGGCTACATGAAGCACGATCATATCCTTTCGTAGAGGTATTGAGGAACAGAACACAGGGTTTATCTTGCAAGCCCTAGAGTGAAGCAACCTGTGTGAAGGTAGGGATAGAGGGAATTAAACAACATCATGACCATCTCAGGGTGTGGAAACTTGGTTCCAACATCCCCCCATAATTCTTTAGGTGAGACTTCAGTCCATGCTCCGCTGGATGATGTTGAAAGGGCCAGTAGTGTAGGGATTTGTTTAGCTAATTAACACTAAACCTGGGTCAGGCCCCAACAAGCCAACAACCCTACTCCACCTAAACAACTGCAGATGCCTACCTAGCTAGATACGAACCCAAATAATAGACCGACACAACAATTATATAGTGGAGAGACATCCTATCCTACTTTTGTTGTGGAGATTTAGGAAATCAACCTGAGATCTAGGAGAGTACTCTCGGACAACCAACCTCTACCTCCACGTAGGGAAAGTGAGGAAGAAATAGGGAAAATCATGCCTAAAGTAAATCCACCACCCTTTCCAGAGAGATTAACTCATATAATCTAGCCTACCCTAGAAGAGACTGAAATTCTCAAAGAAATGAAAAATCTATGTGTCGAAATTCCACTTCTCTAACCTATAAAATATGTACCTATTTACAACAAATTTATTAAGGAGAAGTGATTCAAACATCCAGGGAGCTGAAAAAGAGACACCCATACCATTAATGTCATTGGATAGTTGTTTGACTAAATGCTGGGGTAGCTAATTTGTCCAAAGTATTTGGACCCTGGAAGCCCTTTAGTAGATGTGCACATTAATGGCACCATTATCCCACACACTTTGATTGATCTTGGGGTTGCCACTAATGTGATGACTAAGGACACCATGCTCAAGCTCAACCTCTAAGGTTCATTGAGAAAGACCACAATAGTGTTGCAACTTGCAGACTGTTCCACAATGACCCCTGAGGGGATTATGGAGGATGTGATGGTTTCCATTGACTCTTGGGAGTACCCTACATATTTCCTAGTCCTCAAACCTAAGGCTAAGCTTATTGGTTACCCTCTCATCCTTGGGAGGCCCTGGTTAGCCACTACCGATGCCTACATCAGTTACAAGGATGGAAATATGAATATTAAAAGTGGGAATATGTCCAAGTAGTTAATCCTATACCCTCCTGCTCAGCCATCTCTAGAACATGACTTACCTTTATGGCTAGAAGAGGAGGAATAAGATGAATTTTATTCAGCGCAACTATATACCTTAGAAACAACCATGGGAGGAGGACAACCAGATGAAGATGATTTGATTAAACACAAACTCCAAAGTCCAACTCCCAACACATTGTCTTTAGAGGAAGTAGTCAAAGAAACCCAGAAAAACCATCAGATTGATCTATGCTTAGCTGATTCAAACCCTACTCATGTCAAAACCATAGAATTCGTCCCTGAGAGAACCTTGAAAATCAACCCATCTCTTTCTGTACACCAAGAAGAAAATTTGTGCAACAGTCTAAGGGAACATCTAGATGCCTTTGCTTAGATTTACAAGGAAATGAAGGGAGTGAACCCCTCAGTGTGTACACACCACATTTATATCAAAGAAAGCTACAAACTAGTCTGACAACCCCAAGGGAGAATGAATCGAGATTTCAAGGATATAGTCAAAGAAGAACTACAAAAGATGTTAGATGAAGGATTCACTTACCCTATCTCAGATAGTGAGTGGGTCTCTCCTTTGATGTTGGTTCCAAATAAAAGTGGAAAGTGGAGGATTTGTGTTGATTATAGAGAGTTAAACAAAGACACAAAGAAGGATCATTGCCCTCTACCTTTCATTGAACAAGTGCTATATGGTCTGGCAGGAAAAAAATGTTTCTCTTTCCTAGATGGGTTTAGTGGGTACAATCAAATCCAGATCCACCTGGAAGACCAGGATAAAACCACCTTCACTTGTCCTTAAGGTACTTTCACCTACAGGGTCCTTCCCTTTGGCTTATGCAATGCCCCTGCCACTTTCCATAGAGAAGTCCTAAGTATCCTTTCTGAGCTAGTCCATGATGTAGTAGAGATTTATATGGATGATTTCACACCCTATGTGTGTGATTTCCAGGACACTCTGTCCAACTTAGGTAAGGTGTTGAACAAATTCATTGAAATGAACATGTCCCTTAGTCCCGAAAAATGTGAGTTCTTGATGGCTGCGAGCACTGTTCTAGGTCATTCAATATCCCAATAAGGACTGCAGGTGGACCCAAATGTAATAGCCATCATCCAAAGCACCCCACCTCCGCAAAAACAGAGAGATGTCAAAAATTTTCTAGGTTTAGCTGGATACTATCAGAGGTTTATAAAATACTTCAGCAAGTTAGCTTCTCCTTTATTTGGTTTGTTGGCCAAAGAATCTGAATTTATATGGTCAAAGAGTTGTCAAGAGTCCTTGGACACCTTGAAGGACAAGTTGACCACTACACCTATTTTCTGAGGCCCAAATTCGGCTGTTCCTTTTCATATACATACAGATGCCTCACAAAAAGCCATAGGAGTAGCTCTAGGCCAGATAGATGACAAATTTCCTTATGCCATTTACTTTATCAGTAAGAATCTATCAAAGGCCGAACTAAACTACACAGTGACTGAAAAGGAGCTCCTAGTTGTTGTGCATTCATTGAACAAATTTAGGCATTACATTACAGGTTATCAAACACTTGTACATACTGACCATGCTACAATTAAATATTTAATGAATAAACTTGATGTGAATGCCCATATTATTAGATGGTTACTTTTATTACAACAGTTTGATCTAACTATTGTTGATAAGCCTAGCAAGGAAAATGTTGTTGCATATTTTTTTTCCAGATTAACCTTTCTTGCAGGGTAGGAAGGAATGGTTGATGATAAATTATCGGATGAACACTTATTCACCATTTCAGTTCTCTCTCCATGGTTTGCTGACATAGAGAAATACTTGGTTTCTACACAGTTCCCACCGAATTTATCCTTCAAAGAGAAAAGGAAGATTGTGAGGAAGAGCACCCTATTCACTTGGATTGGGAGAAACCTCTTCAAACTGGGCTTGGATCAAATTCTAAGAAGATGTGTCAAGGAGGAGGAAGTCTTTGACATCCTTCTGACTTGTCATGATGGGCCTTATGGAGGTCATTTTGCAGCCATGAGGACATCATTCAAGGTGTTACAAGCTGGTTATTATTGGCCCACTCTTCACCAGGATGTGAGAAGGTATACTAGTTAGAGTGGTCAATGCCAAAGGATGGGAAAGCCTACTCCAAGGGATGAAATGCCTCTACAACCTCAAGTGACTTTCAAGCCATTTGACAACTGGGGCATGGATTTCATTGGACTTATTGACCCTCCATCCAAGCAAAAGAATAACATCACTGTGTGCATTGACTATTTGACCAAGTGGGTTGAAACGAAGGAAATCAAGGAAACAATAGAGGAGAAGGTGGTTGAGTTCCTAAGGAAAAATGAATTTTACAAGTTTGGGTACCTTAGAGAATGGGTCATTAGTCAAGGTAGCCATTTTACATCCAACATGATTGAAGACTTGTTAAGCCAGCACAAGATCAAGCATAGAACCTCCACTACCTATCACCCACAAGCTAATGGGTAAGTGAAGGTGACTAATAGAGAGCTAGAGGGAATTTTGACTAAAGTGGTTAGTAGAAACATAAAATATTGGGCAGATAGATTAGTTGAGGCCACCTGGGCCTACAATACCACTTGGAAGACCACCACTGGATTCACCCCCTATGAGTTTTTATATGCGAAGAAGGCCATGTTGTCCACTGAATTTGAGTAGAATACATTGAGGATGGAAGCCCAACTAGATCTAGATCTTAGTAGTGCACAGAAAGAGAGATTGCTCCAGTTGAATGGGTTAGATGAGTTTAAAATGCAGGCCCTCCTGCACAAAAAAGGTGACTCAAATTCAGAGGAAGATATGGAATGACAATAACATCAAGGAAAAAAAATTCAAGAAGGTGATTGGGCTTTGTTATATGATTCCAAATAATAAAGACTTGAAGGGAAAGTAAGGACTAGATGGTTAGGGCCTTATGTCATAGAGAGATGACATGATAATGGTTTAATACAGATTATAACCATAGATGCAGAGGCTATTCCTTTACTTGTTAATGGGCACAGATTGAAGGTTTACAAGATGCCATTGTCAAAGAAAGAGTTCATTGATGGTATCAGCAAAATAGTGATGGTGGTGGAGCAACTATCAGCTCCTACCTCATCAAGTCACTAAAAAAGAAAAGAAAAAGAGGAAAAATAAAAGAAGAGAAAAATAAGGAGACTTAGGTGAAAACCTCCATGGGGCACCTAATCCCCACTGTTGGGTTGAAAACATCTTGAGGTGGCCCAATGGTTTCAAAAAAAGAAAAAGAAAGTCAAATAAAAATATCTCTAGGTGAAAACCGCTTTTGAGGCACCTAGGGCAGCAACTAGGATGAAAACCTCTTGGGGGAAAACTAGTTCCTTTCAAAAAGAAAAATTTGGAAATATTGTTTGTAGGTCAGCAAGAGGAGGATAAAAGCAACAAGAGAGAATCAAAAGGGACCTATCCACCTCATGTTTTTATTTTTCTATTCATTATCCTTCATCATTCCATCATTCCCTCCATTTTTTCTCTCATTTACCTCAGTTTGTAAGGGTTCTGCGTTTTCTACGTGATTCCTTGTAAACCTACAGGATTCCCTAAAAACCTACAGGATAATATTGTAGGAATTATAGTGGCTTGGGAATCCTAAAGGAAGTAACCCTAGAGCAAGGGAATGACCTACCCATGTCAAAAAAATAAATTTCTACTTCACTATCTCATCACCATACCCCTCTCCACCACAATCACCCCTGCATTCATCCAAAAAAAGTCAGTTTCAAAAAATTAAATTACAGTTTTCAAAGAAAAAAGAAAGAGAAAAGAGGATGAATACAGAGAGCAAGGGGATAGCACCTAAAGGCTGTTTTCCTAATTCACAAATACCTAGACCCCTTATCTACCAATGCCAACTATCACCATGCTCCAGTAGCGGAAAATGATTAAAATGTTTGAGGGAGAAGCAACTATAGGACATCCTATAGGAAATCCTGTAGTAGCTTATCCCACAAAAAAAAAATCATAGGTTGTAGTCAATTTCAAGCATGGAGATCTATAGGTAGAAGAAGCTCCTCCAGAGCCTAGCAGTAGCATTAGGATTATCAGCATCAACATCCAAGTACCTGCACATCAAAGAAACTCATCATAGGACAATTAAAAAAAAGGAGAAAAGCACATGTAGCATACACACAACAAAGACTTCATTCTTCAACAAACAACATCATTTCATCATTACCACAGGTAAGTATCTCAATTCCACTCTCTCATTAGAATAATATGATCAAACATGTAAAATTTGTGAAAGAGTCATTTTATAATCGAAAGTTTCCTATTTAACTTGGCCACCTTCGCTCAGTCCACGAGGAGAAGACAGTTAGTTTGTACACATGTGGCAACAGTCAATTCAAGAAAAAGGAGAGATGAGGTCGAAAGTGGTCCAGCTATGGATGCCCGAAGTGGGATTTGATTGCAAGGTGAGGAGAATGATGATGTGGTAGTGGGACCAATGGTAAAAAATGGATACTCATACCTTAGCTGCCAGGACACAACCCCACTTAAATCGCCCATATGAGGAAATAAATGTTGATCCCCATTCATATAGGCATTCACATTCTTGAGGCTACACATTAGAAAACTTGCTCTTTGCCCTCAAGCATTCTACAAGAAAGGCATAATTCATTTTTTTTCCAGTGCTGGACCACCTACATGATCCTACAGGAAATCCCACAGGATCCTTCAGGAGATCCTATAGGATACAGTCTAGCACCTATAGGATTGGAAGTGAGCAGTTTTAAAAGGAAAAAATAGAGGTTGGATTCAATAAGCAGTGATAAGGAGGTAGGCTCTATACTTCCCCACAATTTCCAAGTGAAAAGAATATATAAAAGTCTTTTAGTTTGTTGAAAAAGATTGCAGTCTATGGGAATTACATACACAAAATTTTCATTTAAAATTCCTCATTCATTAAATTTTGTATCAAACACATACACCCCTACATCCATCAAAGAAAAATGATAAGGGGATTTAATAAGAGGGAGCCCATCAACGCAGTGAGGATTCATCAACACCCTCCTCTACTGGAGATATTCACAAGGAATAATGGAATGGGTTTCTTTGAGAAATTGAGGGGGTATAATGATGAAGTAGCCAGAGATTTTTCTATCTCCCTCATTCCACTAACTAGGACCCATGCCACTGTTGTGCTGAATGGCCCCTTTATAGAACTCACCCTTGAAATCATAGGTAGAATTACCACACTTCCATTAGGAGTGCCTTGGAGAATGGAGGATAAGGGTAATATCTAAACTATAAAGAAGAAATTTGTTTTAAAAGGAGAGGAGGCCATGGAAGACAAAAATGGAGTCAGAAGAGTAATCCTACCATATCCCTAGAATGAAATTAACGACCACCTTATAAAGTATATCTCATTTGAAGGTAGGTATAGTGTGGTATATGGATACCACTTTAGGCTTCTCCAAGAGTTAAGGATTGGAGCAAATACACCTTGTCAAAATAGACTTAGAATTCCCTACTTCCTTCTTCAATCAGTGATAGATATGAGCATGAAGGTGCAGGAAGGGAACCATCAATAGCTAGCCCATCATGGGTTATTTATACTTATCATAGAAGATGCCTTCTAAAACCTCAAAATCCCTATCACATTGGAAAATTTCAAAGACATGCAGATAGAGGAAGATATAAAAGCCCTTAAATATGACAAGAGCTCCACTGCCAGTGAAATGAATGAAGAAGAAATAGATAGGGATAAAGAGGAAATAGATGAGGAAGAAGAGGAAGAAAAAGAGAAGGAAATTGGTGAAGAGATAGAAGAGGATGTAAAGGAGGAAATTAATGAATAGAGTGAGGAACTAGATGGAGAAGAAGAGGAGAAAGACAAGAGTGAAAATGAAAATGAAAAAGGGGAGGCAGAAGAAAAGGAGGAATCACTGAGGGTATCTCCAAAACCCACTAAGAAAGAGGCAAAAACTACCCTCAATACCCTTAGTACCCCTATCAAACAAAAAGGGAAAAGACAGAGACAAACTCCATTTTACTTTAGGACAAGAAAAATTACAAGAATAAGGTAGGGAAAACCTCAAACTCCCACCAAGGTTCCTATTGTCATTGAAGACTCAGCCAAACAGTAGGAGAAGATGGCTCCTCTTATGAAAACTCAAGAAGAAGGATCATCAAGGCAAGCCTCTCCCAAGTGTCTTATCACTTATGTTAGGAGGTATGTCACTAGATCTTCTTCATCCAAAGGAAAAGACCTCCTACATGATACAAAAAAGGACCTGTAAGAAGAAAATGCAATCCTACAGGAAACTTTGCTAAAACTATAGGAAACTCAAAAATTAGACAAATAAGGGAGTATGTAGAAAGAAACAAAGAAAGAGGATCTAGAGCTAACAAAACCTAGTCCTCAACCTAACCTTGACTTCTACTACAAATTTATTGAAGGGGGTGTTATCACTCCTTCGGACCTCCGAGGCTGAAGAAGAGTCAATCTGAGGTAACCACAGACCAATCTGTTGACTTGCTAGCTAGTCATACCAAGCTGGAGAGGGCTCTATCAAACGATTCACAACCAAGAGGGCTAGATGAATTAGGGTTTTAGGCTAGATATAATAGCTCAGGGTTTTTATTTGATTTGATTGGGGTATTCATTGGATGAGTTAATTAGGTCAGACAGTGAACTAGGTCAGGGAAAAAAAGAATCAGAATTGTATACATTTGATGGGGCAAGGTAGGAAAGTTACTTTAACACTTTGTAGTGTATTGATGAAATGATTTAGATTGATGAGGTGCTAAAAAGGGCATGGAAGTCATGAATTATTTTTAAACTAAAGAAATGAAACACATTATGATGATTTTCCCAAAACAAAGCATAGAAGATAAATTTTGATTATCACACCTTGAGAATCAAACATATTTAGAAGTGAAATTGATAATGGAATACATAAAGCATTCACACAAATGTAACTAAAGAAGAAACAATATCAAAATAACATGCCACCGTAATCCCACCAAAATCACTGCAGCTCATCCAATATATTCCATGCCAAAGTCTGATATAATAGTGTCTCTGATCTCTAGTACAACATCCAGTTGAGTCAAAACTATAGAATGACTAAAAATTTACATGATATAGGCCTCAAACCAACTCATCCTAGCCTTAGGGGTCAAATCCATGAGAGGTTGTACAGTTACAACAAAAACTGCACTGAAGTGACTCATCCCTAACTTAAATGAACTGATTCATTACAACTCATGGAGGCCATTTACCTAATGTAATTACTCTAGGTAATAGTAAAACATGAAAATTACATCAATCATATCAATTACAGCAGTAAAATATTGTTTTCCCATAGGTAAAAATCAAATTTGGAGAAGAACAGTGAAAAACTAGGCCAACTGTCAAACGCGCAGCGCGAGTATCAAACACGCAGAACCATCTTCAAACCCACTTTTTCCTACCTTCTTGGTGTCCAAATTGACCCCAAGATAGTGCATTGGAAATATTATCCTTTATATTTTCCAAAATTTCCTTTTTTTTTCAAAATGGGCTTGATTTGATTCCCCAAAAACGGATTCTCCCAAGATTGGTCAAACGCGCAACGCCAAAAGCAAATGCACAGTGTTGACTACAAATTTACTTTTGAGTTCTCGTAGTCCAAATCACACCCATGATATATAATTGGAAATATATCTCTCTTTCCTACACAATAGACCTATCAAGAACTGAAAATGATCAAGTATATCCCCTCAAAAACCAATTCTCCCAAGACTAGTCAAAAAGTGCAGAATGAGGGTACAAAAATGAAGTGTGATCTTCCAGGAAACCTTTGGAGGTATTTCTCAAATCCAAATTGAGTTTAGGATAGCTCATTAAATTTATCATTTGATTCATCAAGAAAGTCATTTAGACACTCCAACTAGGAGAAAAAAATATTTTCCCAAGGTCACTCCAGAAGTGCAGCAACTCTCTTGTAGCAACTGCATTTTTGACATTTCCCCAAAACCATAACACCTCTGTAAAAACTGAATGAGATTTTTCATCCTTGTACTATTATGGATAAAAAAAGCTCTCACTTTTGTAAAATTTATCTGTGTTTGGACATACTTTGAAGAAAAACTGGCCCTATGTGTGGAAAATGATTTGTCCTTTGGAATGACTTCTTGAAAAATGATGGAGACATGATGTTTATGAGTTGGAATGGCCTAATACTTAATAAAATGACCTCCTTTATGCCTCCTCTTCTCATATGTCTCTGATTCCATAGCCAATCCTAGCTCAGCCGAAGAGGAAATTAGGGTTTGGTGTTGGCAAAACGGGGGATTTGGGAAATTTATAGGAATGAAGGGAAACAAAGGGGATAGGGGGTTTCTAAATTCTTAGGAAAATTTTGAGAGGTGGGGAGGGATGTTAGGAAGTAAGGGAAACTATAATTTTAAGGATTTAGTGAGGGGAAGGGATCCAAAAGGGAAAAACATAGGCCTAGTCTAGAAAAGTGTCAAAAGCATAGCAATAGGCTAGGGTTTATAGAAAATTGATGATTTTGAGGGATAGGAGTGATGGGAAGTGTTTAGGAAGGTATATTAAGGATAGAGGAAGGCGTATGAGCACCAATATACAATTTTTGTTGATGATTTAACCATGGAGGTCATGAAACCAAGAAAAATGTCCTCAAAACCCTAGGAGGGAAATAAGAGGAATGGGCATCGGAAAAGGTCAAGGGAGGTAGATGGAGTGTAGATGATTGAGGTTTTTTTTACTAGGGATACCATCATTGAGTACATTTTTGAATGAGGACCTAGGTGGAACGACAAAAAATTCTCAGCGAGACGCTAATATGAATATGAAAAGAGGAGTTTTGATCACTGATGGCAGTATGCAAATACTAACACTGACAGGGGGTAGGGTCATTCCACAAAAAATTTCCATCCTGTTATTGTTCAAGCTTGAGAAACATAAGGCAAGAACACATAGATGAATGCAGATTTCCAAATCCAAGGGAGTGCAGGACATAGGTCACATGGAGGAAAAAGTTAAAGACATGGGGAGAGAACTAAGAAGCCTGAGGGACAGAGAGGCAATGATGAAAGCTCAGTTGGAGGTAGAAAATTCATGGTTAAGAGGACAACTACAATAGAGAGAGAATCAATTGGTATCCATGGCCAGTTTATCCTTAGAGGCAATCCAATACAGGATTCCAGCTAAGTCCTATGCATTATACCATAAGGAATAGTGGTTGCAATTCCAAATAAAAACTTTAGCACAGAGAGGCACTATGCCATTTCAGGATTATAGATAGTTGATTGATATTTGTGATAAAAACACATTAGATGATAGGGCTAAATTGTCTAAGTTCTACCTAGATAACTTAGCCTTCACATATCTGAATGTATGGGACCCTGATTCAAAACTAGGGGACTTACAGTTGATGGCTTTGACATCATGGATGAACCATGAGGAATCAAGGGCTGCAAAAATGAAGAAAATAATGGAAAGGGAAGAAACATAACCTCTCACAATAAGAGTTGATCAGTAAAATCCAATGGTTGTTATCAGCACACATAACTTGATTGCAAATGACCCTCAACTTACATTCAGGTACCTTGCTGCCCAAGAGCAAGAAATCACACACTTTGAGGATATTTTTAGGCTATTAGGAGATGACAACATACAAGCTTTCCAAAGTAGATGGAATACTTTGCCCTATAGTTTGAAAATCATAGAGTACCATTCCCCTCAAAGAATGTGAGAAGCACTGCATAGGACAACAATGTACAAGCAAGCACTCCAAATAATCAAAGTCAATTGCATTGGCTTGAGACTCAGTCCACCACTACTCTTAGGAATGTTGGAAGGAAGGAAGGAAGAGGAAGAAAGAAAGTAGTGGGAAGAGATAGAAAGGAAGGCAAGATTTTATGCACAGGAAGAGGAAACTACAACAGAAGCATGGGATGTCAGGGAGGCCACTAGAGCAATGAAAGATATGGATATTGATTGAGTTTCTCAGAGGATGAGCAACACTTTCAGTAGGGGGTGATGATGAGCCTCATCATTGGGTAACTATATGGACGTTAATCCACCTCCTAACTTAGTCAAATCAAATCTTCTCACAATTTATTACATATTTTGATTGTATTTTGTTCAATGAGATGAGTCAAAGTGAGATATTATGCATAGTGGCCTAATGTGCATAAATTGTAGGTTTTTGAGAGAAAATCATGGAAATTTTGGCTAATTGAAGGCTGAAACTCAAATGATACAAGGAGGAGATATTGTAAGAGGTAAATCATCCTCATTTACTCCTCACTCATTTGAATATTCCTCCATCAATCACACTAGCTCAGAGTACAAGTAGCCAAGCCATGAAGATCAAAATGCAGCTGAGCAAGTGACAGTTAAAGAATTAGTTTATCTCAAGTTTGGGAGCCGAGCCTCCCTAGATTCAAGGAAGTCATTGGAGACTTCAGTTGTATAAATAAATAGGCCTAGAGCCTCATTAGGATTCAAACTTTTTCTGTAAAAACACTAATAATTTTCAAGCTCAAGACTTCTGGAAGGCATTTTTATGTAATTTTCTGTTTTGATAATGAGGATGAGCATTTACTTGATCCAACACTAAGTTAAATCAGAGGGCCGAAGCTCTTGGGTTATGGCCGAACCATAGTATAAAAGGATCCTCTTCTTGTATTGGTATGCTTAGATTGATTTCATAGCTTAATGGTTGAATTGTCTTTAGAATTATTTCATTGGAAATAGTGTAGATTTGATTAGTTTGCTTATTAGTTTGCTTCCATTTGTGCTTTACTTCAACAATAGCTTATAAGAGATAAAGGAACATCAAAAATTTGTTAGTAGGTGGTTTTAGCCTCACTCCTTCCTTCACGGATCATGGTTTGAGGAAATAACTTCTATGCATCCCCAAAAAGAGAGAATTCTACTTTCTCATGGAATTTAGGGTTTTTCTATACTTAGGCCAGCATTTGATGAGTTTGTGAGAGTAGGATTTAGTTATAATTTCTTCTATATTTAGTATTAAATTATATCTCATCAATCTTTCATCTCATTCTGCAAGTTTTCCTCATGCGTGAAGTAGGCAACTAGCTTATGAAATTTTGTTTTCCCTAATTAATTGAAATCCTTCTTGTTTACATGATTTTTGGGTAAATGTCAATGTTTGATGTAGTGCAAGTGTTTTAGAATTACATAGAGATTTCATGATCATAAACCTCATTCCAAATTCATCCACCATGATAATTCCTTCCTTTCACTAAAACCCTCACCAATTTCATCATTTCACAAGAAAACGTCTCCAAGCTTGTTGAAAAAATGCAGCCATCTGACACTCTGGTTTTGAGTTTTGAAGTGGTCCTAGGGACTCCCTTGCCACATTTCATCCACCAACCACCTTCCCTAAGCCTTCAATCACCTTGAACATCCCTCCTTTTTCTCTTGGCTATATCCTGTAGAAATATGGGGGATCCTGTAGGTTTTTAGGACATCATGTAGAACACATTAAGACATCCTATAGGTTTAACTATAATAGCTTGTTTTGAGGCTAAATTTAGGAAAATGCCCCTAGGAAGCTATAAAAGTACCCCTACTAGTGTCCCAAGCCTTCTGACCATTCACCATCATCCCTAAGCCACCTACCACATCACCAAAAGCGATTAGCTTTCACACTTTCACATAAAGAAAGACAAAAAGAAAAATAGATTTATTTTATTCATTTACATGCACAATAGTAGAATGTTTGATGTTTTGAATTTGCATGCCTAGGAAAGTAGGATTTCATACATGTTAACTTAGCATTATTTTGAAGCATAGCCTCTTAGCAGTTAGTTAGAAAATGGTGTGTTTAAGCATGTGATTTCAGTATTTTTCCTTATTGCAATAGACAAGATTTGTCTTAGTGTAGATTTCTCTTTTCCTCATTGGTAATCAAGCTTCTTCTGAATCCATAAAAGTTTGGTTTGAAAAACCTTAGTGGTCTATCTCTAGCATAGTAGTGACAAAGAGTAGACCCATCACATTTACTTGTGTATATAGCACTGTCACCTCCAATTTTGTACGAACCCCGGGTTGATAAAGTAAATTTGGTAGCCGTAGGAGTTTCATCATTCTTGCTACAATACTGGTGATCATCACACCTCCACCCTCAAAGTAATACTGGGATTCACCTCCTTCCCCAGAATTCGATAATCCATTTCCAAAGTCGAAGTCTACATCCAATGTCCAGCTCTAAGATCCTTGCGCTAATTTTCCCTCGGTTAGTAGTTACTGACTCATTGTTTCAGGGCACACTCCCAATGTGCATTTGATTCCATTTGGCAATGCTAATTACCAAAACAAATTCATCCTCGGGCCTTCCCTTTTCTGCTACATAGTCCCTTGGGAAATTTGTTCACCGACTTCCATGTAGTCAATCACCTTCCAAGTTCCTCGACATCCCCTTTCTTATCTGATCCATTCCTTAGCAAGGTTTCCTCGCATCAAAAGGTCCAACAACCAAGGCATATCATTGCCTCAAACCCATCATACCGGTCATATCATGCTCATGGAAATCAATGGACACTATTGGGTACTAGTGTCCCACAATGGCCCTACTCATGAAGTTCTTTACCATTATACTTTTGCCTATTCCAATTCCTTTTTAGAGAAGAATCTTCAGCGAAAATCACATAGAGATAATTTTTGTCGACGTGTTTCTAACCAACCAGTGTGGTTCATCGTCAAGACAAGTTGAATGAGCAGATCTTGCTATGTATTATAAATAGATCGGGCAGAATATCCAGGTAACGGCTAGATTTGACCAGGGAACGGCTAGTTAGACCAAAATATTTATTTATTTATTTATTTTTATTTAAATGAGTTAATTTGGTTATTATTAATGTAAAT
>APFE031070620.1:104511-159879 GCA_000404065.3 Pinus taeda
TCTAGCCGTTACCTAGATATTCTGCCCGATCTATTTATAATGCATAGCAAGATCTGCTCATTCAACTTGTCCTGACGATGAACCACACTTGTTGGTTCGAAACACGTCGACAAAAAATATCTCTATGTGATTTTCGCTGAAGATTCTTCTCTAAATTGATATGGATCACAGAAGCCTAAATTCAATATTCCAATTCCTTTTTGTTGTTGCTACTAATTTTTGCAGTTAGTTTCAATCACCCAAACTGAACATTTCCATTTTTTCCTGGACCAATCACATAATTTCCATTAATAAAAAAGGAACTGAAATTAATTCAAATCATACCTCATTGGTAGCTCATTAATAAGGTACACCTACAATCTTGTTTACTTATTTTCACAACAAGTCAAACTAGCTCTTTGATCAAATCATCATGTATAAACATATCACACCTAGTTAGCTCAAAACTCAATTGTCATAAATTAGAATCATAAATTACATGCAACCATCATAAATCAGAGTCATAGAGCACATGCACAATAAAACTGACATAAAATATTGATACCTATCCTTCAATCAGTTCTTTGCTTCTACCTTTGTTCTTTGTCCTTTCTATACATGCACTAAATGGGGTGACACACCCAGCAAGAATATAGTGCCTCTTATTTTCTTCAATCACATGCACATACACAGAGTGTACATTACACACATACACCCACACACAATGTACAACACCACACAATACATGCACCTATTTCCAACATACAACACAACGCATACACGTACATATGGTGTACAACACAACACATACATCTACACTCAGGGTACAACACAACACATACATCTACACTTGGTGTACAACACAATACATACACCTATACCTAGTGTACAACACAACACAATACATACACCTACACTCGGTGTACAACATAACGTATACACCTACACCCAGTGTACAACACAACACATACACTTCACCCGTTGACAACACAATACATATATGTACACAGAGTACAACCCATTGAATACAAATGTAACAATACCATGACTACACAATGCACATACATAATATGATATGTTCACAACATAACATGTACAACATGTAGACAATACCACATGTACAACATGTAGACAATACCACTTGTACACAATACCAACTGCACAACGTGTACACAACACCACGTGTACACAGTGCCACCTGTACAATATGTACACAATACCACCTTCACAACATGTACACAACATCACATGTACACAACACCACCTGCACATCATGTGCACAACATCACATGTACATATAACCACATGTACAACATGTACACAACATCGCACACATACAATGCCACATGTATAGCGTGTACCTAACACCCACATATACACAGCACCACATGTACAACATGTACTCAACACCATATGTACAACATGTACACCACACCACATGTACACAACACCACATATACATGTACACAACACCATCTATACATAATACTGCATATACAACATGTACAAAGAACCATGTGTACCCAGCACCACATATGCAACATGCACACAACACTATATGTACAAAGTATGCCTTATTCAACATGCACACAACACCATATATGCAACATGCACACAACACCATATGTACACAATACTACATATACTACATGTACACGACACTAGTACTTCACATCCTAAGACAACACTGTCCTTACTAAGCAACCTTGCTTCTAGTGTCTTTCCACTATCCATCCCAGCATGATGCAAATCACACTCTTTTTCATTCCGCTAATGTATCCCTCAACTTACCTACCATAGGACAAACATAGGCATAATATAAAAACATAATATCAATTCATATCCATACGATACTAACCTCATAGACCTTTCAGGGCGACTCTGCCCACTTGATTCCTCATAGCCATAAACCTCTTCATGCTATTCACCTGCATAAACAATCATTCCTCCACAAGAATGATCCTGACAACCATGTCAGACAACGACATACATACATACATGTATATACTCATTAGCATAACACATTTGCGATCCCTGATGACCCTGTCAGACAATGGCATACATATATACATGTACATATTTAGACATCAACATAATCATAATCACAACAAAATTACCAGATATCATAAGGCCAAGGTTAAGAGAACTCCCTTTATCTATGCACAACATGCACAACATTGAGAACAACAATTCCCAACTTAACTATAAGGCATTTGATGCCTCAAATCCATTTACTTTACCTTTCCTGTTATCTTTCTCATGACTGTCTTGTCATAGTCTATTTACGCCAATGGACCCAACCAATTGAAACGGTTGTCATATTCTTGATTTCAACTTCCCTTTACATGCACCAAGCTTCATATGGGTCTTACATTACCTGTCTACTTCCATTAAGCTCTCCTCGAGGTCCATTAACTTTACTCTTTCCCCAACCAATTCCCAAAACCCTCAAACATAAAAGGAAAGAACAAGAAATAAACAAGAAGAAAGCCATGGAAACCAATAACAATATGACACCATAAATAAAGTGACATGGCCATGCACCAGACATAAGCAAAGCTACAAATCAAGCACAAAAAATCCACAAATCACTAAAAGCATAAAACTAGCAATAAACACCATGACTCAATTCCCATGGGTTTCCAATGCTTCGAAATGAAAGCTCAACCCGAGCCTTCTTTAATATTTCATGGAAATCTCTTTTTCCATGCAATTCCCTGTATCGTACTATTATAGATACACAACTATCAGTACATAAATAAACATAACAATATACCAATTACCTTACCTTGTTCTGCCAAGCAGGTTGCCTTGTAAATAACATGTACACATATCACCTCTCAAGGGATTCCAATTCTCTTGATGAGTCCATCCATAACTGAAAAGCAGTTGTCATACCTTTCAAATACATTTTCATGAATATAGTGCATATCCACATAATGTCAGATAAAATCAAGGTTAGGAAGACTTCTTGCAATGCAAAGCACCCATTCATTTGGAATTATGACTTCCAAACATAGCCAAAGGAATTCTCACCGAATCCCTTTCTTTGAACTTTTTACCTTTCTACAATTGAGTCTTATTAGGTGCTATCACATCACCCAACTATTAGTTATATAAGTAAATAATTTTTTACCTTGTCATGCTAATACTAAGCATGTTAGCAACATGTTCTAAATATTGAGACATTATATATTAATTGGAAATTGACCTTTACCAAGACTAAAAGCCATGTCATAATCAACTAACAGTCATTAGTCATAATGCTACAACTATCACCCACTTGCACTCACTTACATATCAACTAACTCAACACATAATGTGTTTGTACAACCATCTTAAACGAGATCATTCCTTCATGCAATCTTATAGTCACATAATCATATCATGCAATTAATCAAATAATAAAAAATAAAATTAAACATACCAGGTTAGATAAACCAAATAAAAGACATAATCAACTCATACATCAATTTATCTCAAGGGAGGCTATCACATTTGCACAAGTCATTTCAAATTAATAAAACACAATATCACAAGTATATCAAATCATACCTGAATTTCATAACCATAACCATATGCACAGGCCAAACTATATAACACAATACATATAATATCAAGATTTTAGTTACAATGACCAAAATCATCATGCATATGATTTCAATGCATATAACAATCAGTTACCATCAGTAATGACCATCCAGTGCATGTGCATATGACCACATTGATTAAATAACTTCTATCATGTATGTAACCATAACAACAATATGCATATAGCCATAATTCTTATAACAACCATTTTCCAAAATACCCCCATGCCCAACATACAAACCTGTATGACGATCTTCTCTTACCCCAAGGTCCAGTGTTACAACCTCACTCCGATGATTTCCATATCCTGACATACCAACAACATCATAAAATTCATAATGACCACAAGGATGCATGCACGAAAAACACATATAAAACTAACATGAATGCATGACAAACAGATTATGCCCATCCAATCGAAGTTTTTGAACCTAGGAGCTCTGATACCACTCTGTAATGCCACCTCCCACATTTACCCACTTTCACCATCCTGTTGAGGTAAATATGAGCAAAGGGATACTATAACATGACTCAACCTCCTAAATACATTTAAGGAAGTGGAACCGACAAACCAAAATTTTATTGACCTTCCCTAGGTTCTACAAGAACCCCAACAGCTAAACCACCCCTCTAGGTGTCCAAAACTTGAGTCAGATTTTTTTTTTCATTGACCTAAACTCCCAGTAGTAAGCATAACTCTACATAAATTCTAATGTAGGCCTATAGTCACATGCATAAGCCTACAAGGTAGCGAGGGCAATCCCATTTTTCCAGTTATGTGTCTGTGACCGCACTATCTGAGCCACCTTTTCAGGGTTGGTATCCAAACCACTTCCCAAAACTTGATGAAACTTTGAAAGACAATAAATAGCACAATGAAAAAGCCTCTAACAAAAATATTGATCAAGCCTAAATAAGCCTAACCATGATAGAAATTTCATCAAACACATTGAGAACATGAAATCTACTAGTTATAATTACATATATGAACATAGGAGTCTCATACTTAACTGAGAATCATCAAAAAGGTCTAATTCCCTCTCACAATAGTTGCAATAACATATGTTAGGTCATGCATTCAATAACCATTAAGTTACCAATCAAACATGATGAGATCCATGACTAAAATCTGTCATAAAACCATGCTTATAACCAACATATAACCAGAATAATAACAATGATAGAACAACCATCAAAGCCACATAATAATAAGTATAAATACTCATGAAATAAAAGAGGAAAGAACTCTTATTAACATATCAAAATCCAATCAATTCAAGTACTTCCACGTACCACTTGACCATAGATTGGTCTGAGCAAAATATTTCTTTCAACCAATCAACCCTGTGCCATATTCCAAGCATGAATGTGGGACTCGCAACAAAAAAACTAGGGTTTCCTATAGTTTTACCACATATCCTTCCCTTATCAGTCAATGGCTTTCTAGGCCCGATGTAAGCACCTACCCAACCAAGCTTTACCACAATCCCACGATTACCAGTCAAGGGATTCCTAGACCCAAACAAAGAAACATACACTACCAAGTTTTAGCACAATCCCGCCAAAAATGGTTAAGGGATCACTAGGCTTTAAACAAGATTGGATTCCTTTGTATTTCTTGACCAATACCTTGAGTAATTTTCCCATATCCACCCTCAGGATTTACCATGTATCTTGCCATTACTAGTTAAGGGATTTCTAAGCCCTTGGGAATTTTCCTGAGACCACCTCACCTAGTTCCAAAAACATCTAGAAATCCAAATCCAAACCACATGAAAGAACCCCGTCACACCTTGTCTATCCGAAAATAGAAAGGCAAAGTTGAAACCATTATCTAACCTATTAAATCCCATGCCAATGACAGCAAGAGAACCAAATACACACATGCATGTACCGTGCATGCCAAAACTATCAAGGAAATCATACATGAAACTCGATGCTTGGAAGTAATTATGTTGTAGCCACTTGATCCAACTCTTTCTTGCTTGATCTTTGTTCCCTCTGTTTCCTTGTCCTTCCTTTTACTTCCTTTTTTTCCAATGCTAGAGTGCCCCAAGAATGCTCTAAGTGTGCAAGAGTATGAGAGAGAGAATACAGAGAGAGAGCTCCAAAACTCAACTGAAAAAACCTTAACCAGAAACAAATATGAATGGATCCTGTTATCACCCAAAAATTCTCTAAACTTGGATAGTTTACATTTGTTCTTAAGTCATATTGTTAGATAGGGGTTAAGTCATTTTTATGTTTTTAGAGTCTAAGTCATAGGGTTAGAGTCTCATTTCCATCATCAAATAAAGTTCAAAAACCTTGTTTTACACTTTATGGGTCCCATATCATGGTTTGAAATTCATGTGTTTAGCCATTTAAAAAAAAATTAAACGTGCTATGAAATTGTCCAGTTGTTTTTGTAGCGCAAAACCTTGAATTTACACTAGATGCACTATGAAATTGTTGTAGGTGCAGTTTTTGTATTTTGCTAAAATTTAAAAGGGAAGAAACAGTTGGTTTTTTGGAGAATGATGCTTCTGGATGGTGTGAAGAGATCACCAATAAAAATTTAAGACTCAAGGTAGGAAAAGCTAAAGGGTTAAAATATATGTACAAAGGAAAAATTCTGGGCTACGAAAACAACAGACAGTTTCGTAGCGTAGCCAAATCAACTTTCTTTATGCTCCTTCAACAGCTTTTTCTTTTCTATAGGTGGAAGAGAAAGGTTCCATGGATGAAAAAAAAACATGTCACATGTCTTAAAGGGTCAATTTTGTTAGTAGAAGGATTCGAGGACAAGCATAAGGATGAAACCCTAAAAAGGAGGAACTTTGTCTCCTTGTTTTTAGTAGTCAAATTCCAAGGGGATTCCTGATCAATTGAAAAATGATTTCTGAAAAGTGAAAGAGATTTTTATTCCTAACATACTGAAATAAAAAAAACTCTTTCAGTTTCTTCAAATTCAATATACGGTGGGAGAAATTGATGGTTTAACTTGTGCTACGAAATTGCTCAGAGGAACTTTGTTTTCTGGTTTTAGTAGTCCTTTTCAAGATCCGCTTCTAGCCACATGCAAATGTATTTTCGAATTATGAATGAGGCTTCTCTTCATAACATATCCAGGTACAATAACCTATCTCATGGTTTTCATAAGTGTTACCAGTTGGGAGATACAAGGCGTTCTTTGAAGCCATATTGTCAGAATCACAATTTTCCAGTTTTATACAAGATGTTCAAAGATAGTTTTTGGGTAGTAGGCGAGGTATTGCAAAAAACCAAGAGAGGTTTTATTTCAAGAATTTTTTTTTTTCCAAAAGCCTCATTCATTTTCTAAAAATACTTTTTTGATAAGGAGATAAAATCTCTGTATCAACACCTATTTTTCAGGGTTGAAGAGGCAAATTGAAGATTTTGAAATTCAACTAACAAAGTCTGAAGGTCAGCTACAACAGAGATGAACAAAGTAGTCGAATGGAACAGTTTATGGAAGTAATAACACATGTCACTTGTCTCAAAAATTCAAAATTTCCAGCAAAATTGTTTGAAGATCATCAATAAAAATAAAGTCATAATTGCAGAAAACAGCTTTCCTGGTTTTCAAGGCAGTTAGGTCATGGAACAGTAGGGTTCATAACAACGCTAGAGACATCACAAAATTCGACCTCATGAGGTTGTAGGTGGAAAAGAATTAATTGAAGACTAGATAACATTGTTATAATTATATTTAGGATTTTTAGTCCTACTTGAATTAGGACCCTTCAAAGACAGTCAAGCTGTCATTTTGTAATTAATAAGCATGTTTTATGGTTAGAATAGGTGTCTAGGATAGGAATTTGAATTCCTATGATGGTGGATCATAGAATCCAAGGTTTTAAAGCTATATATGAAGCAAGAGGTCAAATTAGTAAAGGGTTGGAGACTTTTTGGCCCAGCTACTGCTTTATGTGAAGGAATACAATCAGTAATACAAAGAGGTTTTCTTGAACAAAATTGAGTTTAGATATGATTTAATCCTTTCTTGATCTATACGTTATTTTAATTACTTGCAATAGATATTATTGTTAATACTTAGAATTCATAATCTAATGCTCTGACTTCCTTTAACAATAAGATGACTATGTTTTATCTTTGAACCACCAACACTAGATTACATTGCTATTATTCAGAATTCACAACCATGTGGTCTGATTTATTTGAGTAATGGAATGATTGTGTGGAGTAGTAGATCTCATCACTATTACTCAGAATTCATAATCTTATGCTCTGACTTCCTTTAGCAATGAGATGACTATGTTTTTTTTGAATCTTGTGAGTAAACCACCTTTGAAAAATCAGCAGTAGATTTCATTACTATTAATTAGAATTCATAACCCTATGCTCTGACTTCCTTTGGTAATTGAATGAATATTTTGACCTATGTTATTGAGTGAATTGTCTTTGTTTAAGAACCTTATTTGTTTCAACTTTCATGTCAAGAAACCTTGCCATTGAATTTATTGACTTGTTGACTCCATAGCCCAATGGTAGCAAGCCTTCATCTTTTCAACCTACAAACACACAAAGACAAGATAGAGTTAGCCATCTATATTATCATTAATCAATATCATTAACCCTTGAGAGAGCCCTCTCAGGTCGAGGAGGCTAAGCCTTAGCTAAAAGATTGGTTTGAAATAGTTACACTCAGATAGTCTGATCAATAGCCTATCGGGGTCCTATTTTGGTGATAACAGATCCTAAGAAGCCTTTTTATCATTGAGGCCTCTATTTTCTTCAATTTCCTCCATTTTCCTTCAATTTCCTGCTCACATGCAACCTGTGACCCTTCACCTTCCTTTTCTCCTATTTTCCTTTACTTGATAATTAATATGACAATTAATGCCTCTTTTCCTTTGCCAGTTTCCTTAGCCATAATAAACCAAATGAACACCAACCATGAGGTCTTTCCTAACATTCGACTTGGAATACATATCCCATGACCTTGGTCTTATTTTTACTTTATTAAATTTATTACATGAACTTTTAAATCAGGATTTTACAAACCCCTCCCCCTTAGGGGAACACCGTCCTCAGTGTTCTATAACACCTATGACCAACATGACTGTTGAAATGAAAGATATTGCATATGGAGCTTTATAATCGAGCTCATTGCAATATTTACAATGCTTAATGTTGAAAACATGACAATCATATCATTTATTGGAGATTTATAACACAACTAATTATAGTATTTACAATAAAAACCACATATAATTATGCACATTTTCTCTAAACAACAAATAAAAGGATGCAATTCATGCATCAACAACAAGAGAATCCAAAGGCTCACACCTACACCCTCAAAGTAATAAGAAGATTCACCTCCTTCCCAAGAAATCTAGAATCCACTGCCAAAGTCAAATTCTACATCCAATATCCAACACTATGATCCTTTAACCAAATAAACCAAATGAACACCCACTAGGATGTTTTGCCCAAAATTTAACCTGGAATACGTGTCCCATGACCTTGGTTTCATTTTTCCTTTATTAACTTTATTACATGAAATTTTAACTCGGGGTTGTTACAAGAATCCTAAGCTTTGATGGCATTTCTAGATCAGGAAAATTTCTCAAACATTTTTAGGAATGACATGGTCGGAAAGTTCTTGGAAAGATATTTATAATAGAATTTGGAAGTCTGCAAATTCTCCCTGGTTCAAAAGTTATTAACTATCAAAGTAAGGTCCTCCAAAAAGTAGAGTTGTCCTGTCCGAAAGCCCTGAAGCTTGGAGGCTTATTTAAAATAGACTCAAGAGGGAATGGGGTAATGGTAGTGGAAGAAAGCCTAGAAGGTCGAAATATTAGGAGTCTCGGAATCTCAGAACCTTGAAAGGTCTAGAATCACGAAGGTTTACTCTATGAGATGATAGTGAGTTAGGGAACCGAGAACCCCGGAACCCCAGAAGGCCCAGAAAATCAGAAGCCCGGAAGGCTGAAAGCCCAGAAGGTCAGTGCCTAGAGGTTTATTTAAAAGGGGTTATAGGATGAGAAGAAGTTGGGCTAGCAGGGGACAACGATTGATAAATATTTTTCCAACATTTGGCATTCTGTCAAATATCGAAATGCACACCCAAGGCTTGGTTTTGTAATTTTTTTTTGTGTTATGGTAATTAAGGACCATGAATAAGGATAAACACCATGGGTAAGTAGTTAAAGGAGCGGTGGCCAAACCGAAGGCCTTTAGAGATCCATAGGTCAATACGTGAAGTGCATGCACATTGAAAATCCTAGATTCTCCAATAACATACTACGAAGGAAGAGGCGATAATGGCCAGAAATGCACATAGGTGGGCCACACCCGAAGGCCCATAAGCTATGTGGAATTAAATTTAGAAAAATGTATTGGCACCAGGGAATTTAGGCTTTATATTAGTTGTAGCATATGCATATTAAGTGGGGCCCTGAGAATGCGCAAGCAGAGGTTTTACATGTGTTTGGTGACCAAGGGCGTGAAATATTAACAAAGGGAATCAACCCCTATAGGGAAATAAAGAGGTATAACACCTAGAGGCCTAGTCAAAGGTCATGCCACCCAATCCTATGAAGGAGAACAAGTAGAGGAGCCAGGGGGGAGGTGTTAAGGCACAAGTGGGCTAGGTCACAAGCCCAAAAGGTTGTGTGATGTATGAAATAAATTTTACAAGAGGTTATAGGCTAAGTTCTGATAAAAGGATTCATGTAGTAGAAGACCATGGGCACTATAAGTTTAATTGTGATAATTAATTCCTCAGGGCTATAATAAGGAAAAGGTTCCCAGTGATTGTTTTGTAATGGTTTTCTGTGTTTTGGTGACCATATACCTTTAGGATAATAACAAAGAGAAATGACACCGTGGGCATATGTTTGATGATATGAATGAATTGAAAACTTTGGGATAAGTCCCTTATCTTTGGTGGTGATGCCAAGCATGGAAATAAGCCATATCTATGTGACATTGTGGGCATATTTTCAAAGGTGTGTATTTTGGATGAGTCAACAACTCTTTGGAATTGTGCACTGTAGTTGGCCTATGTGCCATATTTGGAAATACAACACAGCATGGATGATTCGACAACTCTTTTGCAGTATGCCATAAAACAAGGCAACAAGGACCACAACCTACAGGATGAGTTAATGGATCCTTCCTTGATCTGAAACAAGTCACCTATGATCTTCCCTGTATGCTGAAAAAGCTTAAATGGGAAAGATGACAATGTACAAAAGACTTGACCACATAATATAAAAACAAGATTAGAGAAGCCATGTTGGAGTACATTCTAAGCTTTGTGAGCAATTAATAAGCATGGAGAGCCTTCTTGTAGCCCATAGCTTGATTGATGATTTATTTCTCAGTATGGGAACACTCAGATGCCCATTATGTGGCTTAATGTAGTTATAATGCCCTAGCACTTTGATGAAACACCAACATGGAGAGCCATGTTGTAGTATATATGACCTACAAATGTATAAAAATGGAAAATATACCCAACAAATAACATAATGGATGATAGAACTTCAAATATTTATTAATATCAAAACCCTTGAGGTAGGGTAACACCATACAATTACTCCTTAAGGAAGAAGATCACTCCACAATCCATCACTTGTCAATACAAAACCAATACTTGACATCCCTCAATGGAGAGTCTCTAGCCTCTATATAGGCTTCATACATATCATACCATGGGTCTCTCAATACCATATATCCAATACTATGGGCTTATCACATTATTTCCTATCTACTTTTGATCCCTTACATTATGTGGGTTAGCCACTTTATTTATTAATTATGGACCATTTATTTATCATCCTTACATCTCATTGTTACCTTGGGTACGTCCCTCTGTACCCCATTTTATCCCCACTAGGTAAACTACATTCCACCCCCTTAAATATGTTTCATCCCCGAAACATGAGAAGAACACAAATAATAAGATCTACTCAAAAGAGTAGTCCACTAGTACCATGCACGTGCATCTAGCCATCCTAGAGAAAGGTCAACATTTGATCTAGTTGCTATCTCACTCGCTTGAGATGGAAGTTGGTTTTGGCATTTCCTCTATGTCGATGTGTTGTGGGTGGATTGTCGCAACTCCCTATTGGTTTCCCAGAGGTTGTTTTCCTTTTTCCTAGTTTGTTTCCATGTTGTTGGTTGTTTCCTTGTTGGGTGATGCGGGTGGTGATATGTTGAAGCTTTAACTAATGGAATATATTTCTTCAATTTAGCATCTGGTGTAGCTTGAGTGTTATCAAGTTCCTTTTGTGGTACCTTCTCATATTTCTTATCTTCCATTATTACTTCCACCATAGATTCTTGATTTGACATGTCTGCACCTGTAGAGTTTGTTGCTTGGTCTTCCTTGGACTCCACCTATTTACTAATGGAAATATCTTGTAGTGTAGTTTTCTTCTTTTTATACCAGAACTTTGGGAATTTTTTTTTTATGCATTAATATTGATAGTACCCACAGATTCCATCCAAGGGTATCCCAAAATAATATCCACATCACCCATATCTAAAGCATAAAAATTAGAATGCAACACATACTTATCCATATAAATCTTCAAATCTTTATAAAATTGCACCTCCTCGTTATCAACCTATGTGTGCTCCATTTGTTTTGTTGGGACTTGCAATATTTTAGACAAATGAACATTAATAAAATTATGCTTGCAACTAGGGTTGATAGACATGATGATATTCCCTTTCCGAATATATACATGAACTTGTAATCAGGAGATACCAATAGAAAATAACCCCTTATGTTTCTCATGATCTTATTTTCTATTATGAGACCATTTGTCCAAAACATTTTTTTCAATTTCTTCACTAGGAAGGTGTCTTACTGACTTATCAAGTGAGAACCACCATTTAGCAGCCTCATGATGCAACATTTTCCCTAGGGCCATTGTCCCATATTTGAATGGAGACTTATTATATTGTATAAATTCTTCAATAGTGGGACCATCATCACGTCCTGTAAAAATCAACTCAGTAAAAGCCATGAAGTAGAATGAGGGATCTGAAAAGAAATTACCTACTTGATATTTTAAAATGGACACAACTTGTTCAATATGGCTTATAATCCTTATTATATCCTATTTTCAGAAATCGAACGACCATTTTGCATCTTCTTGTGAGATAGAAATATTGATCTAGGCAATTTGGAAATTCAGATTTGCGCTGTAACTATTTGCCCAAGAAATAACACAATGGATGATAGAACTTCAGATCTTTATTAATATCAAAACCCTTGAGGTGGGGTAACACCATACAATTACTCCTTAAGGAAGGAGATCACTCCATAAGCCATCGCTTGTCAATACAAAACCAATATTTCACATCCCTCAATGGAGATTCTCTAGCCTCTATATAGGCATCATACATAAAATACCATGGTTAATAACCATGGGTCTCTCAATACCATATACCCAATACTATGGGTTTATCACATTATTTCCTAACTACTTTTGGTCCCTTACAATATTTGGGTTAACCGCTTTATTTATTAACTATGACCCATTTATTTATTATTCTTACATCTCATTACTACCTTGGGTACCTCCCACTATACCCCATATAATCCCCACTAATTATACTACACATGGAGAATCATGACTTCAAGCATTGTGTTGTAGAGACAACACAGATAACAGGAAGACAACAGAGACAACATCGTTCCCTGTGAAGCAATGGATAAAACCATGGATTTCCATTGAGAAAGTGAGTGTGTAAGCAACATTATTAATAGAGCCACGTAAAAAAGGGCTCTTTGTGAGGGATGCTGAGAAGAGGCCAAGTGTGCCTGTGTTGTAGAGTAGAGGCCCAAAGTGCCTATGCATAGGAAAGAGGGTGAGAATGTCTAAGTAGAAGAAGAAGGCCAAGAGGAAAAAGCCTTGTGTGAGTGTATGTTGTTGCAGAGTGAGCTAAGTGAAGAGAGTGTTGTGTATTAGTGGATGTTGTTGAGTAGGAAAAAGGTTGTAGAGGAGAAAAAAGATGATATTAGGAAGAGGGGTTGCCATGTCTAGTCAAAATTAGTTCCTTATTGAGTGTGGGTTGGATGTTGCATACAGGAATTTGGTGCTTCCATCTCTAGTGCGAATCTGAAGAAATATTGGGGGTTGGTGCCTCCTGCAAGTTGGTGCTTGCATAAATCCAAGGAGATGCAAGTTGTTTCTTGCAACAAATCCATGAAGTTGGTGCTTCGTGTAAGCTAATCGGATGTCTACAAAAGGACGAAGTTGGTGCTTCCTTTTAGTGGGTGCTAGAAAGCAATTAAAGGGAGATGGTTCATTCAATGAATGGTGGCTCATAAACAAAATTTGATGTAATAGAGTAGGTGCTCTTATTTACATCATAATAACACACACGCTTTGGTGATTTTTCTCCCAGAAGGGTTTCCACGTTAAAACTTTGTGTCATGTGTGTGCTTCTCATGATGTGTGTGCTTGTGTTGATTAATATGGTGGTTGTTATGATTTTTTAGTGGTTACTATCATATAATGGATTCCAAGTTTGGATAAGGATAAATTGGAATAAAAGTTTAAATTATCCTTAATATTGATTCACTCGCCCCCCCCAGTATTAACACTATTTCCAACATAAAACATATGACTAAAGAATAGGGAACTTTTGTTCTTTGAAGGTATCAAATTTTATACATTTTCTTATGCTTTATATGCCTTACCAGATTGTCGATATTAAATTGGGATCCAAACATATTGAATTTATCTTTACCATGATTTTTGGACTTATAATGGAAACAACCCTTAATCCACTAGTGTTCTCTATTAAAGGCACCACATCCTCACTCTAGAATCTTGTCAATATCTTTGTGCAAAGAAGAAGTAAACATATTTTCAAACATTTTAAAATTTGTATTCAATTTTTTATTAAGACAACATTTTTGAGTTACTATACTAATATGTTTATGAACCTGTTGTAGCGGCTATATATACCCTCCAAAATTTTTCCTTAGCCTATATTGGAGCCTCCCTACCAACCTTACACGACACTTTGTCTTGCTTCTTGAACTACTCAAGCTTCAGTGTTTTCCTCGCACAAAGGCAGCCTATCGATCACAGTCGATCCTTTCCCCTCACAAGCTACTTACCCAAACTTGGTCCAGTTGCAGGCTGAGAAACTTCCCCTTGAAAATTGTGCATTTCTAGAGGGAAACCAACCTCCCCTCTAGGAAATGCGCAATCCTCTCTAACAATCTATTGGGATCTAGGATTATGCAATCCTACTAGCCAACCCTCCCAACAGGATTTTCATAAATTTTCCTAGCAGCAGGCTGTTCAACCCAAGATTTGCACAAATTTTGGCAGTAGTCAACTACTCTACTTAGAAATTGCGGAAACCACCTAGGAAGTTAGCCTAGCTCCCAACCATGAATGCACATTTTTCCCCTGCAGTGAGCACTTTCATGCATGAACAGTCTGGTTGACCAGTTCCACCTAGGACTCAGGAAGCTTGACTTGCATGTATGCATGACTTGATTTTCCCATAATAGCAAGAGACAACATGAAAAGTGCATCCCATTATTCAGGGAGCTATTTTTAGCATCCATGGTTTACATGCAAAGTTGTTTTAGAAGCTTCCCTCCAAGTGTTCCATTTTCTTAGAATTGTGGCATGCATGTCATGAGACCAAACTTATTGATTCGATGCATCAAAGCTCATTAATTCACATCCATCTTGGAGCTCTAACATCCCACATCACATCCACAACTCTTCGACACATCTGACTCCGCTATTCACGAGTAAGTGGCCTCAACTTGTCATTTTCAACATTTCTGTCACTTTTTGTGTATTTGCTTGTGTGAGTGTTTTTTTCTTGATTTATTTGAACGTTTGATGTCATTTACATATATTCTAGCTTGTCCTAACTTTGTTTCAGTTTTCATTGCTATCTCGTCGCATGAATGAAACTATTTTGCATGAACGTTCACCCAACCAGTGAACTGCCTCACCCACATGCATGTTGATCTATCTGCTCAATGTTTCATTAATGTTTTTCATGGACTGTTAATCACTTCTACTATCACTTAGTGTCACCATGCATTTCATTGTCTTACCTGCTTTTAGTTTCCCTTTAGCAAGTCGGGCCAACCTTGGCTCGGACTCTGCCTTACGAAATATGGGGAAGGAAGGCTCACCTTCCACTCTAGGTTTGTACATTCTTGCCCAACACTGACCTCCGGGACTATTTTGTGCATTTCTGGAGGAAAATGGCTACTTGGCCCAAGAAATTGTTCAAATATGTCCCTGGGCCAATAGTCCTTCCCAGCTGGAATTGCGCATTGCGCAATCCCAACAGCCAACAACCTGACTAGATTGCACACATTGCATAGAAGTAGCATCCAATCTAGCCTCCCTGATAGCCCAGACTGCCTTTTGCGTAGTTCTAGCAACTAGTCACCTAGCCTCCTAGTGAAATTTGCACAATCTGGCTCATCAGTTCCCTAGGTATGTGTTGTGTCCTTCCCCAGATTTTCACTATTTTCAGTGACATATTTCTTGCCATGCATGCCTCTTGTTTCCAGATCTTTTAGGTTTTCATCTATCAATGGCTTCCAAGAGAATAGGATCACATGACATTGATGGTATTGCAGCTAGAGCAATAGTTGAGTAGGTGTCCTCTAGTCTATCGATATATAAAGATACAAAGTTGTGTCTAGACAAGGACATCAAACTGAAGTGGCAAGAGGTGAATGAAACATTCATAGGTACTTTTGGGGAATACCTTGAATACTGTCAGGTGTACATGAACATTCATAAGTCCACCTTGTACCGAATTGCATGCGGATACGTCGCGTTCCCATGCATGGACATGATTCACTCGATCTTTTCTCACACTAACCCCGAAACGATGACCTTGAGCAGTGTCAGTGGGTGTTATATGGAATTTATACCTACGGATAAGTATTCTTCCCTAAGTGGGTAGTTACACTTAGAAGAATTGAAGTAAATATGTTTAACCTTCTCCTACAATAAACAGATAAGATAAAAGAACCTACTTGTGATCCTTCACTTCCTTTGATCTCCTTTGAGTTTCTCCTGTCGTTCCCACTCAAACTAAATTCACTCAATTGGTGCATGCCAACATAAACAGAAGATGACAACAATAAAAGCATATGATCTATTTATTGTAAACAAATGGAATCGACAACATTTGAACATACACACATCATAGATATAGACAAAAGTATTGGAAAAGGAACAAACAACTTTATTGGTTGATAGAAGGAGAAGTTACATCAAATGTGGCTCGATCTTGTGTCACTCATCTAGTTTAGTCCAAGCCCTCATCACACAAATAACAACATCAATCTAGCAGCATAACATTACTTTGACAATTATTTCAAGTCTCTAAACTAACAATATTTCTCTATAGTCCAAGGTCTTTTGGTTCTATGATGGGAGGCCAATTTATAGATGAATGCAAGTGGTTTTGTCATTAATATGGCGTTGAATGGTTTTCCATAATTGAATGATTAGTTTCCATGTTCAAATGGATGAGAGGATAGAGGATTAGATGATCCAAGGCTATCCTAAGTTGAGCTCATCTTGAATGGATAGGAGTTGAGCTCCTTCTATAATGCTCTAGAAAGGAGGAATATACTCAAGATCCAATGAACATTTCGAGGATTATCTCCCAACACAGGCTTGAGTGGGCTTAGGTGCTCTGCGACATAGCCTTGAATGGGGCTACCTACTCTGTAGAACACTTACCAATGACCAGGGGTGTGTTGGTGACTCAAGGAAGCACTTCAGCAAGGTTTGAAGTGAGGAAACTCTCGTGGATGAAAGCACTCAATGAGGTGGAATGTCTAGGGCATGTAGCAACTGAATTAGGGTTTGATAGACCCTATTTACACTTATATAATCATCGGGAGTGATGTTCCCAAATAGACCTGTAATAGCTACCCCCTAAATCATGAAATCAAAATTGATAATGTTGAGTGATATGATTTATGATGTGATGAGGAGGACCTGAAGTAGACAGTGACCTGCATCAATTACAATACATAATATCATGATATCTTTGAATTTTCATGAATTCTTGAGGGAAGACATACTCATGCTTAGAATATAAACTTTTCATTACATGTACATAAATTAGTTAATCATCTACATATATAGACCCATGATAAGATGACCATCTTTGTAAAGCCGTCATACAGATGATTTAATACTCTCTCGAAATCGTAGCCTGGATGGATGAAACTAGCTCCTGGGTCCTATATCTCATCTAATCATTTGCTCAAGTACAAGTCTAACCATGTGAAAATGTGATCTGAAATCGAACATGGGAAGACACCATCTGATTGCCAGCCAATGATTTAAGTTGTTAACAAATGTGAGAGAAATCACCAATAACGATAATGATTCTCAAGGTACTACAATACATTTTGCATGGTGTGAATAGATGTTTTGATCCCAAACACCATATGAACTCTTTCGATCGAAGGCCTGTGATGTCAACCTATCGCTGGAAGTGAGAAACTTGCCATTGATGTATGCAAGCCTCAAGGTACTGGAAGGGTTTTTCTAAGTCAACGTCCTGGATAATGTGTTGATGTCAACAAGAAGTGACTCGTCACAAGAGGGCCTTAATGTATCCCGCATCAATGACACAAAACAACTGTAATGATTTTGAAGAAAAAATGTGACTGATGAGACAATGTTCAGGAACAACAGTCATGAAAACGATGGTTTATGAGTATTTCAAGGATGAAGCTTACTGAGTTACTTCTCTTGAACAAGTCAGCGACACTAAATGAATTAGCAGCATTAACCCAAAACCAAAGTGATGGATGGTGTGGTAAACCATAGGTATTGTAACCATAAAGTAGATAACCCAAATAAAATAGTCACAGAGATGAAGTGAAAGTTTCATGTTCATGTTCAAGAGCGACTTGCTTGATGTATAATCCTACCCTTCGGGTGAATCCATAGCTATGTGATGTTTTAATGAGTCTAGAGAAGGTGAAACTCGGTCTTGTCATGATGGAAAAATTTGTCACTATTTGATGCTTTAACAAGTTTAATGATAATGAGAACTTGGTCCTTTTCATGTTTAGAGAGTTTGAAAAGGGACAAGAAGAAAAATCCACAAGTTCTTTTTCGTAAATTTGTCTCTCAAGTCTGAAAAAGCGTAAAATAATAAAAGAGAGAAGCTATTGACCATGTTCGATCAACGTATTCCTTTTTCATAAGTAATCTCTCTCAGTCCGAAAAAGGGTTAAAATTATACTGAGTACATGTAGTTTCCAATCTGTTTACAAGCTGAAAAGGAAAAGCACCCAGAAATATTTTCATATTTTGAGAGACTAAAAAGAGTTGAAAGAGGACTCTAGGGGGGTTCCTTTTTCGATGTTTAACAGAGCTTGAAAAAGAGATAAAAGTATGCTCTATGGTCAAAAGTACATTTTACGATCATGCACACCAAATTCACTATGTCAACTGTAAAACTGCTCAAAGAACCACCAAATGGATTAAACATACCTATTTCATTAGTAAAAATAAGTAAAAACTATAGTTTATTCATTTAATGAACATGAAATAACCATAAAACAAGAAATTACCAAGTCATTTTACCAGTTGACATTTACCTTTCAGTTTTTTTCTCTGAACCAATTTTTTACCTCAAACTTCAGCAGATGATTATAGGAGATTCTATAGATCATTCTTCGTGCCGTTAGGACCAAGTAGGAGATCTACCTCTTCTCTTTCATTTAAGGTCATTCTTTTTCAATTTCAGGTAAAAATTTTAGGTTTTTTGGGTCCCTAGGGTAAATATATCATTTCCTAGGATCAGTGCACCCTTATGCATCAAAAACTGTGCTATAGAGCAATCAAACAGAAGGGAAACTACTCTACATTGCACTGTCTAAAGATCACAAGTGCATTGGGAGCAGTTTAGAAATTTTATTCATCATTTCTACCGAAAATCTCTTCAGTATTTTTGCATGAAATGAATCCTAACTAAGCCTATGGTGTGATTTCAGACTTTGATCAGATCAAAATGGCTATCACATGGAATGAAAGAGAACATGAAGAATAGGATATGGTTTCCCTAAACGATCCCAGTACTATTGAGGTCCTCAGAGATTGCGGGTTACTCAAATATTTCAGGTTATCCGGGATGAGGCAATAGTTAAAACTATTGTAGCTCTTGGTTCATTCATTGGATCCAATGAAACAGGTTTTTAACATAGGGGACAAAGTGCTCCCTATATTGATTGATGATATTTACTTTCTCACAAGATTTTCGAGACGTGGTGCCCCCATTTCTCTTTCAAGTTTTTCCCCAGGGGGAATAATCAGTGAGGGACTACATTCAACGATTTTGTCGGCCAAGTACATAGCCTAGAAAAGATGGAAAGATAAACATCAAGGATGTTCGTGATATGCCCTTGTGAACAATCCTCTTTACTATTGCAAATTTGGTTGGTAGCATGACACTTCATGTCGTGAATAGATCATACATCTAGTATGCACTTGAGTGTCTCAAGCCAACTATGTTCAACTTGTGTGAGGTAGTATTCTCTTTTATGAAAGAGCAAGTGATTAAAGTAAAACGTGGTAAGAAAAAAAATTCAGCTATGGATCAATCTTGATCACTTTTACTTTGGAGAGAGTTCCATTGATGCAACCTCAGCATGTGACATTGAGTTTAGTTGGTCCTAGAGATCCACGGATGTCGAGATGGGTAGATTTGATAGCTAGACATGCTGGTCAGTCATCAATCTCATTTTCTACTGCATTCTTCAGTTGGCTCTATCAACAACATATTGTCATAGAGGAGCATCCATATACAAGGATGGATTTCCATCGAGATCTAGATTTGAGATTACTAGTGGGTGCTCAATGGGGAGCTATAGGTAAATTGTTTTGACCATGTATTTCTGATTTTTTGAGTTTTTACATGTTTTTTTGCTTTTTAATGTTTCCAAGACTAAACTAAAAATGTTCTCATGTATACAAATGTTGGAACTATTCGACCAATATGTCATTAATAGGAGGTGGGTGAACCAGCGGGGACAAATGTCGGAAGAGAAGTTCTCTAGGATTTAGATCTGATCGAGACACTGGTGGAGTTGTAGCATCATATAGAGGGTTTAACCCTTGGTATACCAGATGTTTGGATCGAGAAGTTACCAATGAGACTATAGCACCATACTATTGGTGTACCTAGCCGTTGGATGAGGATATTGTGCACAATAGCTCAGGCAATGACCTATTATCATGAGCATCATTAGATCTACTTAGGATGACTTACTGTATGCATTTTGAGGTTTTGAGGTCAAATGACGAACATGTCTTGGACACAATTTTTTGTAAAAACTTTGAACATCTATCTATTTTACTTTCAGTGTTTTTGTATGGTTATGTGTAATTCTATTCAACTATTGATGTGAATTGAAAATTTACTCTTTACATATGTCATAAATGTCTGTTTAACACATAATTCCCTAAAGAATCATTCAATGTGTTAAAGTTTCTAGAAATGTGTTTATATTGAATGTAATCAAAATGTCTTTCCAGGAGATGAACTCTAAGGAACATACCATGAATAGTTGGATTTTAGATGATATAAACATTTGTAAGTTGTAGTACGACAAGTTGTGAGTCTAGCCTAATGATGATTCAGTGAATGCCAAGTGAAATGGCATCAGAGATGAGTTCGATCAATGTGCTATACTCAATGATATTGTTCGCAGAATGACTAATATGAATCCATTGAAAAATGACAAGCTCGCCAGTTGGAGCAAATATGGCCCATGTTGCAGAGGATAGGTTCTTTGTACTATGACTAGCACCATTGGCATAACCAACAAATGGTTCCAAAGATTCTGACATCTGTAAAAAATTAAAAGTGGATTACTAACCACATTAAAACTCTAAAAGTCACACTGTGACACACACATGCAATCAAAGCATACATATAGTGTTTTTACTACGCACAATCAAGCATAGTAACATTTCAGATACATCCCGTTTCAAGGCTGCAACAATGGAATTCCATCATAATCAACAAACTCATAAGTGCATTTTTCCAAAACACACTTTATAATGTAGGGGCCCATCCATAGTGGTTCAAATTTTCCTGTTCCTAATTTATTAGCTTCCTGATCATAAAGAAAGACCAAGTCTCCTTCTAAGAATATGAAAGGCTTGACATTGCGGTCATATTGTGCCTTAATTCATTTATTATGTGCTTCATTGGCCAATGCAACTTCACGACATGTCTCATCTAGACGGATGAGTTCTAAGAATCATGCTTCCTCATCAGAAGTGTCAGGTAACAAGTCAATTGCGAGATTTAGTGATGAAATCTCACATTGTATTGGTAAGATTGCTTCAACACCATACATCAATTGGAAAGGTGTGAATCCAGTTACGTTTCTTACCGAGGTTTAGTAAGCCCACAAAGTGGAGTACATGATCAAATTCTAGTTGTTTGTGAACACCTATCATTCATTGAAGCATTCACTTAAGGACTTTGTTGATGGCTTAAACTTGTCCATTAGCCTATGGATAATAAGGAGTAGAACTATCATGTGAGAGTCCTAACTTGGCAGTTAATTCAATCGTCATGTGATTGCAAAAATGTGAACTATGATCTATAACTACAACTTATGGTACACCAAACAGTGCAACCACATGTTTGAAGAAAAAAAATTGCAATTGTCTCACCACTATTGTTTAATGTAGGAATTGGCTCTGTCCATTTCGTAAAATAGTCAAAGGCGATAATAATATACCCATGCTCCCCAACTGAGTGAGGGTTACATGTCATGAAATCAATACCCCATTTTGCAAATGGTCCAACAGCGACGACAGGATGCAATGGTGTAGGTGGTAATCGAGTCTTATGGTGAAAACTTTGGCATGCATGACAACTTCTAACAACAGTAATGCAATCATTAAATATGGTAGGCCAAAAGTAACCAGCATGGAGAATTTTTTGTGTGGTAGCATAACCATATAAACGTCCACCACAAGCACCAGAATTGTAATCATTTAGAACTTTCTCGGCTTCCTCATGTGTGAGGAACCTATGAAAAATTGTATCAATACTGTGATGGTAAAGGGTGTCACCAATGATCAAATCATCTTTGGCTTGATATCAAATACGTCATTGTTGAAAGCGAGATACTGAAAAGTTTGGGTTTGGAGATAGATCATTATAACTTTATACTAAGGGTCAAATGATGAGATCAGAAACAGAGACTCCTCCAAAATTGATGTTTTCGTTGTTGAGTTGAGGGCAGTAGAGGGAAGGTTGCAAAGAACCTCAGGAAAAACTAGAGATTTATTTGACTTGGATTTGATGAATTCAAAATCAAATTCCTGCAAAATTATGATCCATTTTAATATTTTCCCCCTAGTAATTGACGTGACAAGATGTATGTCATAGGGTTGTAATCTAAATGGACAATGGTATTTCGAAACATAATATAATGGAGAAATCTCTGTACAACTTGAATGGAAGCCAAACATAGCTTCTCCACGTAAGAATACTTAACTTCCATATCATTGAGATTACCACTCAAATAATAGATTGGATTTTCAATCCCATCTTCTTCTTGGAATAAAACCATAGTAATGGTTGTATCTGTAGCAGCGAGATACAAGAAATAGTCATTCTGATAATTAGGGGAATACATTAATGACACTCAGTTCAAGGTATCTTTGAGAGCGTCAAAGGAATCTTGCCCAACCTAGTCTCAATGGAAGGGAATTCCTTTTTCAAAAGACTAGTAAATCCTTTAGCCATTTTGACATAGTTTGGAATGGATCTCCTTAGAAAGTTAGCCTTCCCTTGGAGTCTCTATAACTGAGGCAGATCAATAATTTCCTTAACTTTCAAGGGGTCGAATCGAATTCCTTCTTTTGACACTACGAAACAAAACAAATGACCAGAACCAACACCAAAACACACATTTATGTGGATTGAGTCGAATTTTGTAGTGTTGAGACCGTAAAAAGATGGCTCTCAAATGATGCGGGTGATCAATCAATTTCCATGAATGAGCAGGTAGGTCATCTAGATAGGGTTGAACAATGTGTTTGATGTCATGGAAGGCATAATTCATTGCCCTATGAAAAATTGCCCCAATGTTCTTCAAACCAAAAGGCAGTTTCCTATATGCGAATGTGCCCCAGGGACAAATAAAGGCAGTTTTAGATTGGTCTTCTTGGTAGATATTGACCTGATTATAGCAGGAAAAGCCATCCATAAATAAAAATATTTCACATCCAGCACATTCATCAATTATCTGGTCGATAAAGGGAGTGGGATAGTCATGTTTTGGACAAGCATAATTAACATCCCTATAATCAACACACACTCGTGATAGGAACAATATTGGAAACCCAATCAGTAAGAGGAACGAGGTATATGAAACCAGCATGCAAAATTTTTTCAACTTCTGCTTTTATGGCAGTAGACTTCTTTGGATGAACAGGATGGATGTGTTGTGGTATCGACTTGACATCAAGATACATTTTAATATCATGTTCAATTATACTAGAATCAATACCTGGAATTTCATCATATGACCAAGCAAATATATCATGGAATTCATGAAAAAGAGCACGGTAAGTTCCAAGTTCCGGTGGAGAACAAGATTTGTCAACATGGACGTTTTCTACAATTCCAAGTTTGGTTGAAATATCAATAGAAATGATTTCTTTGATATTCGACAAGTTTCGTTCGGAATTGATTGTGTCTATAAATACAGAATTTGAAAGGAAATCAACAATTGAAGGGCGATTTAGTTCATTTATAATATCTTCTATGCGATTTGGAAGATGGGATCAATGATGATAATTTACCCATGTTTCTTTTTCTGTCATCATTGATTGGATGATTCCTTCATCAGTAGAAAATGTACTTGAAAAATGATTAGAGGAAGTGCCATATTCTAATGAACGATTAACCCATACAATCGATGATGATGGATTTTGATTTTTTGCATAAGCCAAAAATATTGATTTCTTTGTGAGCTCAATTAGGCTTAGTGGCATGGCTTCATTATGCATATCAACTTTGGAATTATTGGAAATCTTCCATGAGTCAGATGAAGTGGAAGATATCATGTTATAGGTCTCAAATTTTGCAACTTTCACCATTTGTGATGGTGATGGTAGTGAAAAGGTGCCCATTAGGGAAGAATCTTTGAAGATACCTACTCCAATGTTCCAAAGAGATAGCGGAGGTCCATGAACAAATGGAACACTTCCAGTTGCCCGTGAAATAGAGGTGAAGAATACAAGTTGATCAATTACTGCGATTCCCCCTTTGTGAGGGAAATTGATCATATGAAAATATGTTGAAACATCCATAGCATAAACCCATGGTCTTCCTAGTAAAATATTGTAGTCAAGGGGTCGTCAACGAACTTAAATTCAACATTTACAGTTTTTCCCCCTAGTTCTATCTGCAGGTTACTCAAAATTCCACAAGGTGTATAATTGCGACTGTCAAAAGCTTTTAAAGTCATAGGTGATCATGACAAAGGCAGTGAGCCAAGTGTTTTCCATCAATTCATTGACATGATACAAGTAGATGCACTTTCGTCAACAATGGCTCAGTGAATGAGGTGATTCAAAGCATTTACTTGGATCAAAAATGCTAATTGTGCTGGTTATAATTGTGGCGTATAACCTGCATGCTTAAAAACTACAAGTTTGGAATCTGTTGGATCAATTCCACAATTGATGACATTAAAGCATGCTTTTGGGAGGGAAAGTTTTGAATCACCTCAAGCATCAACATAGCAGAAGGTGACTGAGCCAAATCTTTTACTATGTTATAATTTTTCACTGCTTGAGCTCGAGGGTTGTGTTGTAGCATCCATTGCCAATTATTTGTAACAGTCATTTTCATTTGAGGATTACTCGATAAAATTTAAAAAGAAAAATAAAATAAATAAGACAAGTGGTGATGCAATAATTGCACATCGAAATCGAAAAAGAAAGTGTTAAAGAATCGGCCCCCAGTTGAGCTAAGGTTGCGATGTGATCAAATCACAATCGCAAATTGTAGTGGGAGCAATCATATGGAGTATCACCCTAGGTTCTACAGATTGCGACTTACGATGGAGCTTCCGGACCCGATACTATATATGTCATGTTTTTTACTTCTGGCGGGTTGGCCGTATCACACAGTGCCTATTGTTAAGAGATAAACTCGCGAGAAGATATGGGCCGTCCAAAGAACAAGCCATAGATTCAATGGATATCGGGTTGGAAAATGATTGAATTTAATTTTGAAAGTCAGACCCAATAAATCATTAACTATTGAGAATATTTTTCGGTGAAATCACATCATGTTATATTTTTCGACACTTTTCAAACCAACAAGTGTGGTCATCCTCAAGACAAGTTGAAGAATCAGAGTAAGGCAGCAAATTAAATAGAGAGAGAAAATCATCCAACAACTATATTAGACCAGGAACAACTAAATTTGAGCATGAAATGGCTAATTTTGACCAAGAAACTGTACTAGCACCGAGGGATATGAATAGGGAAAGTTAGTTTGGTTAATTTTATTATTAAATTTAATAGTTTATAATAAATCAAGAAGGTTCATTTAATTTAACCATTCTTTGACTTTTTCTATTAAGTTTGAAGCCCATTTTATTAATATTATATAATTGATTAACTAGTTTTAACTCCATATAATTAAGGAGTATAAAATAATATATATATTATTAATGTTAAAGTTGTATAAATTTAAATTAATCTTATTAATACTAAGGGAATTAATAAGAAAGATTAAAAAGTTAACCTAATAAGGGTCTAACTTAGAGGAAAGGGGAATATCTTATAAAATATATTATTTTAAGGTTATTAAGGTTATTAGGGTTATATTCAATTAAATTTTTAATTGTTAATATTTAATGAGAGTAACTAAATATTATTACAGTTAAATATTAATTAAATTAACATTGTTTATAAAGGGCTCACTAAACAATTAAACAATTATTATTATTTTAAGGTTATTAAGGGACTAAGAGAAATTCTAAGTGAAAAATCATTAATAAAGTTTATCATCTTTTAAAAATCCTTTAATAAAATAACATGTTAAAAATGCTAATTAACAAAGGCTTAAAGATATTCTTACTATCGTTATAGATGGTTATCTAAGGAGAACAATCGAAAGGTTAAATAGAACTAAAATCCAATAACACAGACACGATGAGGGATAATCCAAGGTCAAAAGACAATCTCTTGGATTATCCCTCATCCTGTATGTATCTGCTATTGGATTTTAGTCCTATTTAACCTTTGGATTGTTCTCCATAGTTAACCATCTATAAGGATAGTAAGAATCTCTTTAAGCCTTTGTTAATCAACATTTTTAACATGTTGTTTTATTAAAGGATTTTTAAAGGATGATAAACTTTATTAATGAATTTTCATTTAAAATTTTTCTTAGTCGCTTAATAACCTTAAAATAATAATAATTGTCTAGTGAGCCCTTAATAAACAATATTAATTTAATTAATATTTAACTATAATTATTTTTAGTTACTCTCCATTAATATGAACAATTAAAATTTAAGTTGAATATAACCCTAATAACCTTAATAACCTTAAAATAATATTTTTTAAAGATATTGCCCCTTTCCTCTAAATTAGACCCTTATTAGGTTAACTTTTTAATCTTTCTTATTATTTCCTTTAATATTAATAAGATTAATTTAAATTTATACAACTTTAACATTAATAATATATATATTATTTTATACTCCTTAATTATATGGAGTGAAAACTAAGATTTAGTTAATCAGTAATATAATATAATAGGCTTCAAACTTAATAGAAAAAGTCAAAGAATGGTTAAATTAAATGAACCTTCTTGATTTATTATAAATTATTAAATAAAATTAACCAAACTAACTTTCCCTATTTATATCTTTCAGTCTTAGTACAGTTTCCTGGTCAAATTTAATCGTTTCATGGTCAAATTTAATTGTTCCTAGTCCAATATAGCCTTTAAATAATTTACTCTCTATGTGCATTCAATCCCTCTTGAAATTAGGAAATAAATTTAGGAAGAAGATAAATAAGCTAGAATGGAAAGAAAGTTTACCACCGATACAAAGATGGAGGAGGAAATGGAAGCTAGGTCCTTGACGCTAGCAACATTAAGAAAAGAGAGCCTATATATATAAACAATAGATATATATTGGCAAGTAAAACCACCCTGACAGAAGTCTTCGTAGCGAGTTGCAAAACCCAATAGGGAATCCCTTTGTGCATTGAATCAGAAAATATGTTTTATTTTATACTCATAGGCTTTGACAAAAAAATCAGATATTCACAATGTGTGAGACTCCCCAATATGGCTGCTTATTCTAAATAATTGCATACATGCATCGATAGTATGTCAAAGTTTGAACTAGACAGGAATCCACTGGATCTCAACACCATATTTCCAATTATGTGTTGGCAATGTAGTATTGATGTTGACCACACTTGTGAAGGCACTGCAACCTTCCTTGCGCAGGCGTATTATATGAGAAGTCATGGCGCTGTCTTTGAGATAAGTGCAGCACAGCTTGTTTTGGCAATGGCTGGCTTCTTTCGTGTCCCGCACAAACTGATGGCAAAGACTGCTTGAGGTGCAGTTGAGAGGGGAAAGCAATATCGCTTCAGAGCAATTAAACAACATGACGGTGTTGCGCTTAGAGATGTTGAATGGCAAACTGTCATTGAGAACAAGTCCACCATCCCGAAAATCTGTAGAAATGCATGTATCGTTCGCCAGTGCCGGCTGTCTAATCACCAGACTAGACGCAGATGGGTCAATGCTCACGATCCGATAAGCAGTGCCATTAGCCGACTTGAATTGCAGCTGATTATTGTTACAGAATATGCGGTACTTCGGGTCCCCGCAGGTATCATGGGTGCTCAGCGGATATGGAACGGCCTGCTTCCCACAATTGGGACAAGTTATATTTGCAGCGTTGCACATGCATAAAACCATTGCAAATACCAGAAATTTCAGGCCAGGCCCATTTCTTGGCATGATTGGAAGAAAAGCAGAACACAAAACCAAGAACATGTTAACACAAGTTCGAGCCAGACACATTTTACGGAACTCTCTGCCCTTATCTTATAGAATTTCGTGAACGATATTTATAGAAAAGTCTCATTAGTGTCGGTGAAGAAATATTGGGTGGGAAAACGAATATGACGTTACCTTTCCAGAAGATTTTGGTGTTGTCGCGATCCTTAAAGATCACTGAGACTTCTATATGCCGCTGATAATTGGATGGAATGATGTACATCAGGTTGGAGGAGGTCAATGGGTAGAACCATCCATGATTGATTGGAATTAGTTACAATGTAACAGGTTCAATCTCTTACCATGATTTTGGGAGACTAATGTGGACTCAACGTTGTTAACATATCATTTAACTAATTTCAAGTCTGACTGTTTAGTGGTGTTGTCGCGATCCTTAAGATCACCGAGACTTCTATATGCCGCTGATAATTGGGTGGAATGTACTTCAGGTTGGAGGAGGTCAATGGGTAGAACCATCCATGATTGATTGGAATTAGTTACAAAGTAATATGGTTCAATCTCTTACCATGATTTTGGGAGACTAATGTGGACTGAACGTTGTTAACATATCATTTAACTAATTTCAAGTCTGACTGTTTAGAGTTTGTGTGTGATTTACTATCTTTGACCAAGGTTAGTGATTAACATTTGATTCAGATAACCATTAATTAATTAACTAATTAATTAGACAATTTTTCACCAAAATATTTTAGATGGTTCGATATCATACAGATAAATAAAATAATTCTTTAATATTAAATTATTTTATAATATTTGTTTAATATTTAAATTACTTTATAATAAACTTTATTATTTTTTATTCATCAGGGTAAAATATATTGTTATGGGTATATTGTTAAGGACTTTGATGGGTGTAAGGTTAAGTCAGACGGTGATGCAAAGGTCACCAATTCTAAACTCGGTGGGTAAAAATCTAGCCGTGTGAAGAGATGTGCCATCCATGGGTGATTTTGATGGGTAGAAATCTAGCCATGTGAAGAGATGTGCAATCCATCGGTGCTTTTGATGGGTAAAAATCCAGCCATGTGAAGAGATGGTGCGATCCATGGGTGATTTTGACGAGTTAGATGCCCCTAAGTCGGAGTTTCTCAAGCCCCAAGTCAAGCCTCAAGTAATCCGTAGAAAACTCAAACAACTTGACAAACAAACAATTTTTTATTGTTTTATCCTAATAAATTTGGACATTTATTACTCAATTATGACTCTAAAAGTAATACAATTTTGCAATTTCAACTCTTACTAAGCAGGGATATAATTTTTCTTTTCATTTATATAATAATATACATTTTCTTTTCACATATATATAGTTTAAGCAATACATGAAACGGCTTTTTTTGTGTGCATTTCAATTTTGTTCAAATTTTTTTAAGTATTTGAAGTTTTAACATTTTAAAGATTTTTCAAAACACTAAATCTAAAACACTAAATCTATTTTTAGATTTAAAAATATCTTTTAAACAACACAACATCACAATATTACTTAAAATTACGTTGTAAGATTCTAATTAAAAAAATATTTCAGTGTATTAATTACATGGGATATATATGTATTACAACAAACATTTTACATTTATATATATAAACCTACATTTCACGACAATGTTTAGAAAGTATTACAACAAACATCACCTAGGTACGCTTATATAAATATTTTTTTTTATATTGAAAATTTAAGTATATTTTGTCTTAATAGAATTGAAATTTTAGGCATAGAAATTTGCTTTAAAGTACACAAATTTCGGTAACCATAAATATTAAGGATCTTTTCTATAAAATATTTAAATTTTTAGGAATTTATTTTGAGGAGGTAAAGTATATATATGTTTTTATAGATTTTAGGAACAGTGTTAGGTTTTCTTTCCAAAGGTATATTATTAATTGGCTTGAACATGATTTTTAAAATTATATTATTATTATTTTCTAGTTTCAAATTGGAAGAGGGGACATTTGGCCAATTATGATAAAGCTCCCCACTCTCTACGTCATAAATCTTTATATATAAAGCTATAGTGGTAACAATTAGGTTTTAATTTGGGCCTCCCAAAATTACTCCAAAAGTTACCAATTTACCATAATATTGAAAAAAAAATGATATTATTATTATTATTATTATTATTATTATTATTTCTAAAATTTTAACCAATTTTTACGTAAAATAATTTGCTTTTATAGAATTTAAAATCAATTAAAAAAATGATTTTTCTTTTTAAATAATAATTTTTTTTTGCCAAAAAAAAATTATTTCCTAATATTTTCTATCACTCTTAACATAACAACTCATAACATAACAATTCAGGTTAAACTAGCTTAAATTCATTTTGACTCTGGATCTCTATCACGTGAGTGGGATCAAACTCTCAAGGTCCAAATCTTTTTTCTGAGTATAAAACTTGAAGAAATGTTTGCACCTCACACATGGATCCAAAAGTTGAAGAAATGTTTGAACCTCTAGAGATTTGATCCCTCTCAGAGCTTGATAGATTAGTAGTTAAGATGAATCTAGGTTGGTTTAATTATTAATTTTATTTTTTTTAGTTTATATTTATTTTTAAATGTAATAGGATTAAATTCCAAAAAAAATTATTTATAAAATATTTTGAATGTCAATTGAGAATGGATTTTGGCCATGTGGTATTGATGAGCCATGGTATTGGCCCATGTATGGTATGATTAATAATATCCATGGTAAAGTGGGGTGAGTATACATAGTAAAAAATCTTGTTATATTATTTTGATTGTAAAATGTGTGATGGATTTTGGGCATGTGGTATTGATAAGCCATCGTATTGACCCATGGTATGGTATTCATGGTAAAATGGCGGTGAACATCCATGGTACAGTGGTGGTGAACACTAATTAAAAATCTTGTTATATTGTAAGTATTAAGTTTTTTTGGTGCTTATTAATGAAATTTAAATATGATTACAAAATTATTATTTTAATTTATGTGATGAAATGCATATTAATTTATAGCTACTATTTATATCTTATATATTTTCATGTTTTTAGAGGTGTAGATATATTCTAAAAATAGTTATAATATATTTTTTTAAATTTAATAAAAAAATGTTATAAATTTAAATCAATAAAATATTTATAAAATATTTTGAGTGTTAAATGAGAGACAGTTTTTGGGCACGTTTTATTGATGAGCCAATGTATTGTAAGAAAGCCTATTTACAAGTTAATAATATCTATAACAAAGTAAACGTGAATATCCATGTTAAAGATATTGTTATACATCATAATTCATTTGTCGATGCTTTTCGGCAGGTTTTATTGATGAGCCAATGTATTGTAAGAAAGCCTATTTACAAGTTAATAATATCTATAACAAAGTAAACGTGAATATCCATGTTAAAGATATTGTTATACATCATAATTCATTTGTCGATGCTTTTCGAACCAACTAGTGTGCTTCATTGTCAGGACAATTTGAAGAACCAGTTCATGGTTGCATGTTAAATAGAGAGAGCGGATCATCCAACCATGGTTGCATGTTAAATAGAGAGAGCAGATCATCCAACCACTATATTAGATTAGGAAATGGTTATATTTGAGAGGCAACTAGACTGGACCAACAACTATATTTAACTAGGAAACAACTATTGTTATATTGTAACTTTATGTGCTTATTAATTAAATTGAAATAAGATTATATAATTATTATTCTATTTTATAAAATAAAATGGGTCTTAACTTATTGTTGCTACTTATATATTTTAATGTAAAATGTATATTATGATTTTTTTTAATTAAAATGTTATTCATAATTTTATTAATAAAAACAAAATTACAATGCAATAAATTTGAATTTTATTATTTTTATTTTTTTTAGGGACACTATAACATCTTCTTTGGGCTCTATAATAATTTTAACATGTAAATGTTTACCAATTTACTTATTATAAATTAGACATATTAATATAAATTCAACATATTAAGCCTACGTGTAAAAATGTTTACAAATTTTCTTATATTACATTTACACATTACTCTTAAAGTAAGTTGTAGAACGATTCTAGGTACAACAAAATTACACATACATAAGGGGTTTGTCCAAAAACTGAGCAACATTTATTGTGAAGCTTTATAGGAAAAAGATAGAATACATCAACTAGATGAAAATGCAAGTAACTTTATAAAACTTCATAAGAAAAAGTTGAATACCTCGACTAAATGAAAACACAATCTATCTTATAAACTATTTTTGACTTCATAGACTTTAAAATAATTTTCCTTCTTTGTATATTAATTTTTATATTATATTCTTTGAATTTGCAGCAAGATAATTACATACCTTATGAAGTTTAATGAAAGAATGTTTCCTAAAGATTTGCCACCCTATGAGAGTCTCGTGCAAGTGAAGAATGAAACCATTCGTGAACCGTAAAAATAGCCACGTATGTCTTTGTCTGCGCGTTGGAGAGGATGAATGGAATAAGTAGATGTCCTCTAACAAAGGATATGTCTAAGTTAATAACGTGTTTATAGTTGCAAGGTAATGATACGGTTTTTTTCTTTGCCGTGCTTTCAGGAAATATAGGATAATATAATATAAATAGAAATAGTATAAATTTTAATCGGAAAAACCTAAACCTATTTACAAAAATATTTATTATAAAAGTTTTATTATACCTGTTGAATGGCCTGGTACATATTAATCGAAAATCGATATCGTTTTGATTCACATTAATTGTGTTGATTTTTTTTATATCAAATGCTTTAACTAAAGTTTTATTTTTTTCCAATTTTTATTTTTATTTTTATTTTTTTACATTGCCCATATATATTGGGGTCTAATTGCAAGTGAAGTATATTTCACATATGAGTAAAGTCTCTCAAAAAAAGTTATTTATAAGTACAAGTTTGCAAAAACCTTTATATTAAGTCACCTCTCATGAATGTATTTCTAATGCATATCCCTTTTAATATATATGTGTTTTATTATTAGTCTATATTTTATTGTTGGTGTTTAATTTACAATTTGGACAGTTTACTGTTTCTGTTTATCATTGTAGTCATTTGTTCAATATCATATAATTTTCAATATATACTCAACATGGTCACAATTGCACCTACATCATGAATTGAAGGGCCACTTAGTTTCCCCGGGGCACTAGGTTCTAAGAGTATAAGCAAAGAGAGCTAAAAAGGAGAAAGCAAAGTAGCGAAAGGGGTATTAGAGGGAGGTTTTGAAAGGATAGAAAATCCACCACCTCTGAGTTTTATGCGAGAGTCCCCTCTTGACCAATTTTCTACTATGGTATGGTGCACACTAAGAGGGATGATCTCTTAGCTATTGGGTCATAAATGGGCATTGCAACCTTCCTCTCTGCCACCTATGTTGTTGTTGTTTCTACAATTTGTGGTCCATTGACATGTTGTTACAAACAATACTTGCATTGACATGTTACTGCAGGTAGGCAATTGTAGAATCAATATTGACAAAATATATTGAAGATGATCTTGACAAGCTATGTTAAAGACAATATTGACATTCACAAGTGAGGGAAGATGTTATCATAATGATATGGGGACATACAACCAAGGTTAGCTTCCAAATTAGTAAAAATAAAGAAATAGTGAGGGGAAAATAATATATAAGATAGAGCATTATGGAATTGAGAATACCTAATTTTATTTTTTGTTGTAGTTTCCACCAATTGTACATAGAATTTGTAACCTAGGAAATTATTTGAATCCAATAAAGTAGAAAGAAATTGTAGCTCACAAAAAGGTTTTAGGAAAAGAATACCAACTTATAAATGGTTGCGCAATATTACCCCAGAAAAAATGGGGAAAAAATAATATTTGGAAAATGATTACAAAAGTGAGTATAATTAATACTCATTCTATGTGAACAATATTTCAGAGGAAAGAAGACTATCAACATCAAAATTTAATGAAGAAAATAAGAAAAGCAGATCTTCATTGTGAATGTTCCTCTTAGACACATTGTCCCAAAAACTGTGTAGGTACTTTTAATTAACCAATTCACTAAGGTTAGTGTGGCGAAGACTGAGATTTTGGTCATTTGTTAATAGAGAGTAGGAGGTGGTCTTTCCTGCAAATGGCATCCCTATCACTGAAGATGTTGAAAGTACTCATTACTAGAAAATTTGTCAATGATGTCAAACGTTGAGTGGACCAACATTCATTTTATGATTTTCATGCACAAATCAAGTGAATTTGCTTTCAAGGACCTACCAAATTGATCGCCTCATTCATGCCATTTTGTTTGAGAGGTGGTGCATTTTGTGGGTCCTCCCAGTTGAGGAGATATTAATTTTAATGTATGGCACCCCAAAGATTAGCTTAGCATACCATATTTGCTGATGGGTCCAGCCCTCAATACGGTGTACAGTCTTTATTAATGTCTGTCTGGGGTGATTAACAATAAATGCTTGGCTTACGGATAATCATTAATCACATATTAATCAAGCAACTGTTGATTACAATGATTTATGCATAATGATATTGTTAATCAGGGTTTAGTGTAGATATTTAGGTTGGAAATTGATTGTTGTTTTAATATGTTTGTACACCAAGAGGACAAGTGTCCATATCTCAGGCTTCCGTCCGGCGTTTGGCTAAACCCTTGGGTATTGGGTTCTCCTGGTCATTTTTCACTTTGTGTTGTTGTTTGTGAGCTCTGCGACTTCGTGAGGGTTTTGCACTGTTCTGCAACTATGTATGCCTGCGTTGACTTTGGATTTCGTTGTTAAGTTTCATCTGTGCATTAATATTGTTTTTCCTTTGGTATATGCCTTTGCTGGCTCGATTCTGCTAGTCTCTGGTTGATATGTGTGATGTTTCCTTACTTTTTGGGCGGTCGATGTTTACTGCTTCATTCTGGTTGCTCTTTGGTCCTTGATTTTACCTTACAGTTCCATTGCCACTTGCATGCTTACATTATTTGTTGTTGGGTACACATTTGCTTGTGCTCAGGACACGGCCTCAACGTGACCCTTTCATCTGCGACTGTTTCCTCTGGCAAGGTAAGATGTCTCTCTTTGCTAAAGGTTATATTCCCAATTTGTATTTACCTAACAATCTTGGCTCCTTGCAAGCAGGGTTCTTGTTTAATGATGACTGCAGTCAATGGTAACTTTTCTTGTTTAACTCTGCTGTCGAGAGGGTGAGTCATCTGGCATGCACGTTTCCCTTTTGATCAGTTTTCACATTTGTTGTCTGGTTCTCAAGCCCTCGTTGCTAACACCTTATCATGTTTCTCTTACAAGTCTCTGATCTCTAGTGGGTATAACCCTCAGCTCCTTCTTCGAATAAAGCTGGTAGGATATTTCCTTGTTACCTCTGTCTAGTCGAAGGTTTTCTGGTTGTGTTTCTATTGTGCTCAACCTGTTTGGTTGCAATGCGTTCGATTGTAAACAAATCTAGTTTTTTGGTTCGTTGATTGTATAATGTGGATTTGGCCGTGGGATGTAAAGAACTTTGTTTAAGGGTTTTAAACCCTAACCCTTGTCCTATTACTCTATTTCTGAAGGAGGGTTTCCTTGCCCTCAAAACTATTGGCTGGAGACTTGTATTCATGTGTTGAAACTCCAATGTGGACTATAACAATATTTGTGATAGATTAATGAAAATAAATTTGGTATTATCGTGCACAGGGTTACCTCTTGTTTATACTTGATGCTGGAATTGTATTTGTTGATAATGCTTTACTGTAGCATATCTTCGCGCCTCTGTAGCCTCTTTAGCATGCTCAAGAACTATGTGCTTGTCTTCATTTTGTATATTTGTGTCTCACTTTATTTATGCTTTTGCTTGATTTTATATTTGGGAACTTGCTTCTGTTTAGGAAGGAGTTTGGCAAATTGTCTGTCTGTTCTAATATTGCATGTAACAAAAATTAGATTATAGGAGATACAGTAGACAATTCAGATGGATTCAGGAAATTTATAGAACATAAAGAAAATTGTCTCTGTTTTGTATTATTATTCTCTGTCCCAGAAAGAACGAATCCCATCCATGCTGTGTACAATTGTTTTATAATTCCTTGTCTGTCTGTTCTAATATTGCATGTAACAAAAATTAGATTATAGGAGATACAGTAGACAATTCAGAGGGATTCAGGAAATTTATAGAACGTAAAGAAAATTGTATCTGTTTTGTATTATTATTCTCTGTCCCAGAAAGAACGAATCCCATCCATGCTGTGTACAATTGTTTTATAATTCCTTGCAATACAGTTAGCAAACTATTGGTAGTTTCTTGTTCGGTTATGCAGTTATCAACTATCTTGCTATTTTATCTTTTCATTTTGTAACATATAATGATAATATTTTCTTTTCGGTTATTTTGTTGTTTTTTTATCTAAAGTAAACAACTAGAAAATTAAACTACACAAGAGACTAGACAACCAGGTGTCTGCAACTGTTTCTACCTAACTATACTGTCCCTAACTGTACTATCCATAACTACCCATTAACAGACAAAGACAAAACATAAAATAGGCTCCTAATACTGTCTTTAATTAACCAACACAAATGAAATTCAAATTGTTGATGACCTCTCCTCCTCAGCTGAGACTAACATGCGGTCATGGCGCCCTTAGCTGGATGCTCCTGCATCAGGCTCCCGGGGTAAGAAAAATTCATGACTCCGGTCCATGAGCTTCTCGACCAAATGACCCGCCTGCTCTATCTTCCTGGCGTCAAGCCATGAACTATCCTCAATAGGATGGTTCTTCCACTTGACCAGGTATTGCAGATACTCCTTCCGCCGAGTTCGCTTAGCCACCTGAGTGTCGAGTATCCTCTCAATCTCGGGAGGCTGAACATAAGGCATTTGTCTCATCCAAGTCTCACTTCCATCTTGGGTGTCCCGTGTAAGCCATGTGGTACCGTCTTCCTCTGAACCAATAGTGTATGGAAACAGGTCTGCTACATTAAAGATGGGTGAAATTCCTATCCTTAGTAGCAGCTGTATTTCGTAGGCATTCGCTGAAAATTTCCGGAGAACTTTGCAAGGACCTATCTTCTTGTACTTCAGCTTGTTGTATGCACCTCTAGGGAAGCATTCCTTGTGAAAATGCACAAGGACTTCATCTCCTACATTAAATTGCACTTCCCTTCATTTCAAATCTGCTTGTTGCTTATATTTTTGGCTGCTGTCCTGCAATTTGATTTTCACCTGCTCATGAAAATATTTCATTGCGTTAGCGAAGTCTTCCCCGTTAGCACTCTATCTCTCCTGCTGTCCTAGATTTCATAATTCGTGCACTTCGTGAGGGTGCATGCCATACAAGATCTGAAAAGGACTACAACCCATGCTGCAATTGGCGAGTCATTTTAAGTGAACTCTACCTGGGCAAGTACTTGATCCCACATCTGCGAATTCTCACCAATCAAGCTTCGTAGTAGGTTCCTTAGACTTCTGTTTACCACCTCTGTTTGCCCGTCGGTCTGTGGGTGATAAGCAGAGCTGTAACTCAACTGCGTGTCCATCTTCTTCCACAGGGTGCTCCAAAAGTGCCCTGTGAACTTCACGTCCCTGTCAGAGAGAATATACTTAGGCAAACCATGTAGCTTGACAATATTTGTAAAGAACAAGTGGGCCATGTGAGTGGCATCGCTGGATTTTTTGCAAGGGATGAAATGCGCCATCTTCGAAAACTGGTCCACTACTACCATCACCAAGTCATAACCCCGCTGTGTCCTTGGGTAGATCCAAGACGAAGTCCAAGCTGACTGAGTCCCACAGTCTACTTGGAATGGGAAATGGTGTGTAAAGTCCCATGTTTTGACTGTGACCCTTTACTAATTGGCACACTTTACATTTGGTCACAAATCTCTGTACATCCCTTTTCATTTTTGGCCAAAAGTAAAAATGACTGAGCTGCTCTAATGTCTTGTCTATGCCGAAATGTCTGGCTAGACCTCCACTATGGTTCTCCCAAATAATATTCTCTCTCATCGAGTAGTCAGGAATGCATAGTTGTCCTCCTCTAAACAATGGTTTCTCCTGCAAGTTATAGTCCAACCATGGACTATTATCTCTCACCAAAGGGTTCTGACATGCCTAGTAGGCTTCCTCAAAATCAGTGTTAGCCTGATACAAATCTTTCAAGTGCTCAAAACCCAGCACTTGTATTGTACTCTCCTGCAAGAGTAAAGCCCTCCTACTCAATACATCTGCCACCTTATTGGCCTGCCCGCTGATGTGTTTCCACACAAAGGTAAAACTCTGCAAATATTTAACCCACTTAGCATGTTTGTGATTCAACTTGTGCTATTGCATCACATACTGCAGTGCCAAATTATTTGAGAACAAAAAAAAAATCATTCCCCAGCAAATAGTGTCTCCAATGCTTCAGTGCTTGGACGACAACATAGAACTCCTTATCGTAGGATGAATACTTCTGCCTGCTTTCATTCAACTTCTCGCTGAAAAATGCAACAGGTTTATCCACCTGGCGAAGTATGGCTCCAATAGCCATACCGCTTGCACCACAATGAACCTGAAAATGCTTTTTAAAATCTGGCAATCTCAGGATTTATCTCTCTATGATCTTCTTCTTTAGTAGCTAAAAATTCCTCTCTGTTGCATCAGTCCATCGAAAAAGGTTGACTGGCCTTTTTGATAGTGTCCAACATAGGTGCGTAGATTTCACTAAAATTTCTTATAAATTTTCGGTAAAAACTCGCCAACCCATGAAAACTATGTATCTCAAATAAGCTTTTCGGGGATGGCCAATTGACTATCGCTACAATCTTCTCCGGATCCATCTTCAGCTCGTTTTCTGCTATTACGAAGCCCAAATAAACTAACTCTTTTTGCAGAAAAGTACACTTTTTCAGATTTATCAGCAACTTATTCTACTGCAATTTTTCTAGCACTTTCAGAACACGTCGAAAGTGTTCCTCCCTTGTCTTGCTAAAAATTAATATGTCGTCCACGTACACTATCACAAACTTCCTGATGTATTCTTTCAACATTTAATTCATTAACCGCATAAAGGTACTGGGTGCATTGCTAGTCCAAATGGCATGACCAGCCACTCATACAGTCCCTCGTTAGTCTTGAAGGCTGTCTTCCACTCATCCCCCTCTCAAATTCGAATATGATGATACCCACTCTTTAAATCAATCTTAGAAAAATATGCTGCCCCGCTTAGGCAATCCATCATGTTGTCCATCCGTGGCAATGTAAATCTGTACCGGGTGTTGATCTTGTTGATGGCCCTCGAGTCTGTGCACATCTGCCATTATCCTCCTTTGTTGGGAGCGAGAACTGTTGGACCTGTGCGAGGGCTCAAACTCTCCCTTATCAACCCATTGTCTAGCAGTTCCTGCACCTGCTTTCTAATCTCCTCATTGTCTTTGGGGCTCATCTGATACACTGCCTTATTTGGCAAACTTGCTCCGGATATAAAGTCAATATGATGACTTATGCTTCTTTTAAGGGTCAGTTTATCTGGAAAGTCATCCATCACTATATCATTAAACTCCTGCAACATCTGCTGAATTTCTATGGGTAAGTTTGACACCTCTATGTGTAGCAGCACCATCTTTGCTCTTCTAACAACAACATAGCTCACCTCACTATCCTCAACTTGTTTCAGAAACTATTTCCCGATTATTAACAATACTCTCATCTCACTTGTCCCTGTTGTTTCTTCCTCTTTGATGGGCAAAAGCATGTGCTTTATCCCATCTTTGAAAAACTTATAATAGTTTGTCTTTCTGCCATGTACCACCTTCCTGTCATACTGCCATGGCCTGCCTAGCAGTATGTGACATACATCCATCAACATTATGTCACAAATGACCTTATCCCTATATCTACCAATATGAAACTCCACTTCGCATTGCTCATCTACCAGCAACTGATGGCCTTTTTGCAGCCATGAAACTTTGTAAGGGGTAGGGTGTTTCAATCGCTTCAACCCCAACTTTTCCACCATCTCTGTGGCCACCAAATTATCTGTATTTCCACTGTCAATAATTAGTTTACAACACTTACCGTGTGACTTACAAACCGTCCAAAACAAAGCTTTTCGCTGAGTTTGTTCAGCTGTTTCTTTGGATGGTTTTAGCAACACCTTATTTAAAACTAAGGCTTCCCCTATTTCTAACACATTTTCTGCTTCTTGGGTAGGTGCCTCAGCTTCTTCTGGCTGTGCGACATATGCACCCCTTTGTCTAGCTTATTCTGCCTTAGGGCATTCAAATGATCTGTGTCCCCACTTATGACACCCGTAACATTGAAAACCAGCTTTTCTTCCTTGGCAATTTCCCCTGCCTTGCTGATATGGCCTACCACTTCTCGTGTTGTCACCTTTTTCTACTGTTCCAGAAGCTTTAGAGCTACTACCTTCTTCATTATTGCTAGCAGTTCACCCTCTGCCATAAGACTGTCCTCTTCCTCTACCAGTTCCCCGTCCTCTTTTGGCATTTTGTTTTCTGGCAATTTTCTCCTCTGCTTTCATAACACTCTGATATGCTTCTTCAATGTTTTTCGGCGAAAGAATGCTAATTTCATCTAAGATTTCTAGCCTTAAAACATTTACATACCTGGTCATTTTCTTTGGGGTGTCCTCTGTATAACCAGCCCTTAAGTTCACTCGGTAAAACTCTTCAGTGTACTCCCTTATTGTCATCCCTTTCTATTTCAGATTCTCACTTGCCTGTGTAATGCAATCTGATAATCCTTAGGTAGAAATCTGCCTTTCAAGTTGGCCACCATCCTTGACCATTTCTTGATCGACAACTTGTTCAACCTCCTTCTCTCTATTTGGACATTGTCCCACCACAGGGCTGTGTGTCCGTTCAAATTTGTCACAGCGAACTTAACTCTATGGTCTTCACTGACCTCTTCAAACTTGAAATACTTATCTAGCTCACTGATCTAGTCCAACAAAACCTCTATGGACAAGCTGCCATCATAATTTGGGAGTTCTGGTTTAGGTTTGCTACTTACCAATAAAACTGGCCTCAACAGTATCGTTTCCGGTCCTTCATCCGATCCATCTGTTGTCACTACAACTTCTTATTTGCTATCATCTCCTATCTCTGGATCCCTTTTTATCCTGCTTCAACTACCTCCAAATGGGCAGTAAGGATCCTGATCTCCTCTCTCAAGCCTTCCTCTACTATCCTTCGAACACCTCTTCCACGACCTCATCTTCCTACCTCCATTTCTCAACCCAATTCCAAATCCTGCTCTGATACCACTATGATGGGTCCAGCCCTCAATATAGTGTACAGTCTTTATAAATGTCTATTCAGGGTGATTAAAAATATATGCTTGGCTTACGGATAATCACTAATCACATATTAATCAAGCAATTGTTGATTACAATGATTTATGCATAATGATATTGTTAATCAAGGTTTAGCGCATATATTTAGGTTGGAAATTGATTGCTATTTTAATATGTTTGTACGCCGAGAGGAAAAGTGTCCAAACCTCGGGCTTCCATCCCGTGTTTGGCTAAACCCTTGGGTATTGGGTTCTCTCGGTCATTTTTCACTTTGTGTTGTTGTTTGTGAGCTCTACGACTCCGTGAGGGTTCGGCAGTGTTCTGCAACTATGTTTGCCTGTGTCGACTGTGGATTTCGTTGGTAAGTTTTAGCTGTGCATTAATATTATTTCTCCTCTGGTCTATGCCCTTGTTGGCTTGATTCTGCTAGTCTCTGGTCAATCTATGCGAGCTTTCCTTACTTTTTGGGCGCTCGATGTTTACTACTTCATTCTGGTTGCTCTTTGGTCCTTGATTTTACCTTACAGTTCCATTGCCACTTGCATGCTTACATTATTTGTTGTTGGGTACGCATTTTCTTGTGCTCAGGACGCAACCTCAATGGGACCCTTCCATCCTGGACTATTTCCTCTGGAAAGGTAAGATGTCTCTCTTTGTTAAAGGTTATATTCCCAATTTGTATTTACCCTAACAATTGCGGCTCCTTGCGAGCAGAGTTCTTGTTTAATGATGGCCGCGGTCAATGGTAACTTTTCTTGTTTAGTTCTGCCGTCGAGAGGGTGAGTCATCTGGAATGCATGTTTCCCTTTTTAGCAGTTTTCACATTTGTTGTCTGGTTCTCAAGCCCTCGTTTCTAACACCTTGTCATGTTTCTCTTGCAGGTCTTTGATCTCCAGTGACTGTAACCCTCAGCTCCTTCTTCGAATAAACCCGATAGGATCTTTCCTTATTACCTCTGTCTAGTTGAAGGTTTTCTAGTTGTGTTTCTATTGTGCTCGACTTGTTCGGCTGTAATGCGTTCGATTGTAAACAAATCTAGTTTTCTGGTTCGTTGACTGTATAATGTGGATTCGACCATGGGCTGTAAAGAACTTTGTTTAAGGGTTTGAAACCCTAACCCTCTTCCTATTACTCTGTTTCTGAAGAAGGGCTTCCTTGCCTTTGAAACTGTTGGCTGTAGACTTGTATTCACATGTTGAAACGCCAATGTGGACTATAACAATATTTGTGAAAGATTAATGAAAAGAAATTTGGTATTATTGTGCACAAGGTACTCTTGTTTATACTTGATGCTCGAACTGTATTTGTTGATAATGCTTTACTGTAGCATATCTTCGCGCCTCTATAGCCTCTTTAGCATGCTTAGGAACTATGTGCTTGTCTTCATTTTGTATGCCTGTGTCTCGCTTTCTTTATGCTTCCGCTTGATTTTATATTCGGGAACTTGCTTCTGTTCAGGAAGGAGTTTGACAGATTTTCTGTCTGTTCTAATATTACATGTAACAAAAATTAGATTATAGGAGATATAGTAGTCAATTCAGTTGGATTTAGGAAAATAGAATGTAAAGAAAATTGTCTCTGTTTTGTATTATTATTCTCTCTCCCGGAAAGAACGAACCCCGTCCATGCTGTGTACAATTGTTTTATAATTCCTTGCAATACAGTTAGCAAACTGTTGGCAGTTGCTTGTTCGGTTATGCAGTTATAAACTATCTTGCTATTTTATCTTTTCATTTTGTAACATACAATGATAACATTTTATTTCCAATTATTTTGTTGTTGTTGTTTTTTTAATCTAAAGTAAACAATTAGAAAATTAAACTACACAAGAGACCAGACAACTAGGTGTCTGCAACTATTTCTGCCTAACTGTATTGTCCCTAACTGTACTATCCATAACTACCCATTAACAGACAAAGACAAAACATAAAACAGGCTCCTAATATTGTCTTTAATTAACCAACACAAATGAAATTCAAATTGTTGATGACCTCTCCTCCTCAGCTGAGACTAACACCCGGTAATGGCGCCCTTAGCTGGACGTTCCTACATCATTTGCCCCAAAAGGAACATGGCCCTATTATTCATTGTTGTCCTTGAAAATAAGGCTAAAATTTATAAATTAAGAGGCCTAAATCCAAGTGTCTAAATTTTCCTTGAAAAGAGAAATTATAAATAATCAAACTAATATGTTTATGAATCCTAAAGCCCCCTTTAACGAGTATTCTTCAGGCTGGCTTCAATATAGTCACGACTCTTCAAAAGTTTGTTATTATTATGTTCAAGTTGACTGCAACAAATGTGGTGTCTATTCATGGGTCAAGTCGGCCCCATTATAGGCCACCTCAATCACTATAAATATATCCAACTCGTGGGAAATTAAGGCATGAAAATGCATATCATGTAAGGAAAAAACATAGACAAAGTAATATGAGGCCTAAGCTTAATAGAACATCTAAAGAAGTGTGAATATCAAGAAAGTTTTTATCTTGTTTTTGTGTTTCTTGTTGTGGTGTTTTTCAGTTCTTACTTTGTTGATGATAGGGAATTATTTTCAGCCATTTCTCTAAGGATTATTTTGGGTCTATTGAAGCATTTCCTCTAGGACAATTTCATACTTTACTAAGGATTTTTGTGACCTGATTTGAGGCCTTTCCATGGTCTGATATGAGGCATTTATGTGGTCTGATTTGAGGCTCTCTACAACCAAATATGAAGCCTACAAAATTCATCCCTAAGGCCAAAATTTTCACCCTCCTATGGACAATCTTATTCCTGAGGTAAAAACAAAATTCAACTGGTGAAAGAGACATTATTTAACGTTTTTTTGGACAAACTTTGAACCTTGTTTTCATCCTTGGAATTGAAGCTAAATTTGGAGCTGAACTAGAATCCCTCATTGTAGCAGAGCTTGAAACCTCTTTGAAGCAGGCTTGGATCAAACTTGGAATAGATCTTGAAGATCCATTGGAGCATGCTTGTTGAAGCAAACATGCAACAAATTTGGAAACCTTATTTGTAACATAATTATGTTTTTATGAAGTAGAAGGAATATTGAAGTTGGATGAGGTAAGGGAATCTGTTTTTTGATGGTCTAAAGTATGAATTTTATTATTAAAATATCTATAAATTACACATTGGCATGACAAGTTGAAGATGTGAAGTTAAAAATGATTATTGTTGCAGTATGTGGATGTTGTTATAATTAGCCCATTGTCCCTAGTTCGAGAGCCCAAGAAGATTTATTTTATCTTTTATTCTATAAGGTGGTAGGTTGGTACTAAGGAAAGAAGTTGTAGCTTCCTTAAGGAGGTTGTTTCCTCCTTCCAATGGGAGTTGGTAAATCTTGGGGCTGTAGCCCTTCTAACTATAATTGGTAAACTAGATGTTGTAGCTTCCTTTGTAATATAAAAATATATCTTTTGTTCATTTGTTGTGGTGTTAGTTGTTAATAATTTTGGTACTTAACTTGTTGAAATTTACAAAATATTGATTCACACCCACCCTCCCCATTTCCAATAATTGGCATTAGAGCAGGTTACCCTTTGAAAAAGTAATCACTAGAAGGAATATCATGAGAATATATAGAAATAGCAGATATATCTTCAAGAACAATTTTAGTGTTTGCTGGAAATGATTATCCACTATGGAGCAGTTACATGGAAACATACTCAAAGGCTTTAGGAGTGGATGTTTTTCTCTCCATTATAAATGGTTACATGTTTTCTAAAAATCATCCAACTAATCTTGATGTGAATAGTTTGTTTAGTTTCAATTCAAAATCTCTTCATACCATCATGGGTGGTTTGTAAAGAACCAATAAGTCCAAGGTGATAATTTGTACCATAGCCAAAGAAGTCTGGGATAAACTTAAAAATCTGTATGAAATTCATGAGAAAGTTAAGAAAGTCGAACTTCAAAAGTGTAGAACTTAGTTTGAAAATATGAAAATGGATGAAAAAAAAGATGTTGCAACCTACGAACTCATAGTAGATGAAGTTATCATGTCCATCAAAGGATTACAAGAAAAAATTGAAGATCATTTGTTCGTCCAAGTGGTCTTGAGATCACTTCCCTTAAAATATGATGCCAAAGTGACGGCCATAGAAGAAACCAAGGACTTGACCAAGATGACTACGAAATAATTACATAGGACTCTTACAACATATGGAATGAGAATAGATACAAAATATGGACCATCATCCAAAGAAGAAGGTTTTAAAGCCATAAGGAAGACAAGAAATAAAGAGCTCAAGGGCAAAGGAACTCCAAACAATGATTCAAATGTAGAAGAAGCAAATTTCATTAGGAAACTAAGAAGGGGAAAAAGAAAATTCAAAGGTAAGTTACCTTTTAAATTATTTGAATGTGGTAGAATACACCATTATGCTAAGAGACGTAATTTTAAGTAAAAGAAAAGCATTCACAAGAAAAACATTTATTCTAAAGAGGACAACAACTCTTCAAATAAAGTGATATTGAAGAACCTAATGCAAGAGAAGTTCTCTTCATAACCCAAGACAATAGATATAATGACCATAATGACAAAAAGGTAAATGAGTTAGATGATGAAGAACTAGATAGGAGAATAAACTCTTTTTAAGGACTCTGAAAAGATTCATAGACTAAATAGGAAGATGAATATTTTCAATAAAAGTTGAAGAATAATGAAAAGGAAAATGCCTTGCTTAGAAATAAAAATATAGAATTGAGAAACTTTCTTGAAATCTATGATGAGGAGATAGTCACATTAAAATTTCATCTTGAAGAAGTAAAAATAATTGAGGAAGTGAAAAAGATCCAAATGAAGAAGAATGAAGAAGAGTGTAAGAATCTTGAAGAGGAAGTTGTAACATTGAAAGTTGAGGTTGATTATCTTAACAAGAACATGAACAACTCATTAGTGTTGGATAACATTCTTAGCTATCAAAGATATCCAAGAGACAAAATTGGACTTGGTTATGAAGGAACATCTTCAAGCAAGGAAGGAACAAGATCCAAGCCTTTGATGGAAGAAATTAAAATGGAATTTGGAGATGCGCTTACCTTAAGAAGTTTTGATGATGTTCCTAAGAACATGCAAAATAAACAATGGTTTGAACCTACTCCAAGACAAAACAACTTGAGAAGGTCATCCTACTTTCCCAAGGATGAAAATATTTTTCTTGGTCAGTGTTACTCCTATGGAAATTTTGGGCATAAGGAAATCCATTGTAAAATCATTACAATATACAATTATACAAGAAGAAGGAATGATTATGGAAGGAACAAAATAGGAAATGTTGATGTTTCTACCAATAGAAATAACAATCCATTTGAACCACTAATGAATCAAAATATTGTGTGCTAGAAATATAATAATCTTGGTAACAAGGCACATGATTTGAAGCTTGAAAATTCTCCAATCATAAAGACAAAAAAACCATATATGGAATGGGAAAGGAAAAAAAGAAGGAATATTTCATCTTAGCATTGATCGTTGATGGTAAAGAAGATGAATGGTACATAGACATTAAATTCATGAGACATATGACTAGAGTTTGAAACATTTTTTTCAGCTTCAAAGAAAAGAGAGACATTGTTACATTTGGAGATAACTCTTATGTCAAGATACTTGGGAAAGGTGTGGCAAGTCTTGGAAGCAAACATATGAAGGTACAAAATGTTTTTATACTTAACGATTAGAAGAAAAATCTTCTCAATGTTAGAAATATGTGTGATCAAGGGTATAATCTCTTGTTTTACTCTCAAAAGAGAAAATTCAAAGAAGAAGACTTAGGAATATTGGTTGCTACAACCAAAAGAAGATAAAACAACATATACATTCTAGAAAAATTAGAGTAGAAGAAATTTATAGCCAAGAAAAAGAGTTGTAAGAAAAACAAAGAAGGAAAGGATAAGAAGATAAAAGTCATGATGAGTGCCATATGTTCAGGGGGAGCAGTGCCAAAGAATTAAGTCACCCTTTTCCATTGATGTCAAAGGGGGAGAGAAAATGAAGTTTAGTATGGAGATGAAGGAAGTGAAGTAGCGATATAGGGGGAGCATGTGTGTTGACATCAATGACAAAGGGGGAGATTGTTGGAAAAATTGTCATTGATATGAAAGGGTGAATGGGATAGAGTTTTTTTTATTATTTGCATGCACAAATCAAGTGAATTTGGTTTCAAGGATCTCCTATATTGATAGTATCGGTCATGCCATTTCGTTTGATAGGCTTTTGGGTCCTTCTAGTTGAAGAGATTTTAGTTTTTGTATGGTTCCCCAATGGTTGGCTTAACTCAACACATTTTCCTAAAAAGGATCATAGCCCTACTATTCATTGTTGCCTTGAAAGGAAGGCTAAAATTTACAATTTAAGAGGCCTAAATCCAAGTTTCTAATTTTACCTTAAAAATTCTATTATAAAGAACCAAAGTTAATATTTTTATGAAGCCTAAATCCCCTTTAACTAGTCAAATTCAACTCAACTTCATAGTAATGAATTTTCAAAATTTTGTTATTATTATGTTCAGGTCGGCTCCAGAAAATGTGATGTTTGTTCATGGGTAAAGTTAGACCCATTATAGGCCACCTCAATCACTATAAATATACCAAATCGTGGGAAATTGAGGCAAGGAAGTGCAGATCATTTGAGGCAGAAGTAGAGGCAAAGTAATCTTAGGTTTGGGCTTAATAGAACATCTAAAGAAGGTTGATTCTTAAGAAGGATTTTATCTTATTTTTATGTTTCTTTTTGTGGTGGTTTTCAATGCTTACTTTGCTAGTGATAAGGCATTATTTTCGGCCCTTTCTCTGAGGATTATTTCGAGTTTGTTCAATCATTTTATGTTGAATAATTTCATGCTTTTACAAGGCTTTATCTAGCTTTATTTGAGGCCTTTTTGTGGTCTAATCTAAGGCTCTCTATGGCCTTATATGAGGCTGAAAAAATTTGGACATAAGGTCAAAATTTTGACTCTCCCATGGACAATCTCACACCTTAGGTAAAAGTAAAAATTGGCCTATGAAAGGGACAACATTTGGCATTTTTGTGGATAGAATTTGACCCTATCATTTTCAGCCTATCTTTGTCCTAGATATTGACCTATCTGGAGGTTATTTGTAACAAACCTTTAGCTAGTTTGTTGAAGTTTTTATTGAGGTTGTTTTTAGGATTAATATTGAGAAGAGCTTTAACCAATTTCTCGAAATAATCTTGTAGAATTTTTTAGAAAAACTTGAAGATATTTTGTAACATAATTTCAAGACTCTTTGAGGGCACTTCCTGAAGAGTACGAGTATACTTGAGCTTCCTTGTACTAGATTTGGAGACTTCTTGAAGTGGAATTGAAGCTAACTTTGTGGTTGAACTAGAACCCCTCTTTGTAGTAGAACTTGAAACTTCTTTCAAGAAGTTTTGGAGTAGAATTGGAATAGATATTGAAGATCCATTAGAGAAGGATTGTTGAAGCAAACATGAAGAAAATTTGGAAGTCTTATTTATGGAATAACTAGTTTGTTATGAAGTAGAAGGAATCTTGAATTTGGCTGGGGTAAGGGTATCTATATTTTGATGATCTAAGGTATGCAATTTATTGTTGAACTATCTATAGATTACACTTTGGCATGATGACTTGGGGCCTTTTATTTCTTTGATGTATTCAGAATTGCATGTGAAAGAGCACGATAAAACAAATATGCATACACTTTAAAGAAAGAGGAAAAATAAATTCAATCATCAAGACAAAGAACACAAGGAGCTTGATAACGAAGTTCGTCCAACGTGGACTATGTCTTCGGGTTGTGCACAAAGTGGGGAGGCCTCTTCATTCATCTTAGAAAAATAAAATGAATAGATGGAAAAAATACACCTTATACCTCCAAATCTAGGAATGGCTTGAAAATCGTTTTCTCAGATAAAAAAAAAAGACCACACCATCAAATTCTTGGCAAAAATTCATGAAATTGGAGTATAAACACAATCCCTTTCTATCACGGTCAAATCTAGTTATGTATAAAATCTTTTAGATTTCTCCAAGATTCTCTTCTGAGGATGGACAAAAAATCGGCTACTCAAATGAATAAATGGACAATACCATTATGATCCTTGCAAAAAATTAGTTCATATGAGTATGAAATTGATATATTTTCAACAATGTCAAATTCTGGCTCATAGGGAATATTTTAGATTCCTCAAGATTCTGTTGCAGGAATATTCCCTTAGAATCTATAATATTCTCATGGTATATTCTACATAATATTTTTTCTCGAGAATTATACCTAGACAGTGTTCCACTTGACCCACTTGGTTCCTACTACATGGTTCCTCTATTGTCATGTGCTAAGACTCCATCATCTGCTAGTAGAATGAAAACAAGGTTTAAATATAAAGTTTTAACATTAATACCAATGCCAACCTAGCTAGCATCCTAGTTGGCAGTTATGTTAGGTTGTTGGAAATTGGGGAGGTCCTGGGGTCAAACCCTGTGGGACCATCGACTTGCAACTTTTTTGTGTGTTATTTATTTTATAATGGGGTTGTTTGTTGGCAAGTCGACCTAGCTAGCACGGGTTCAAATCCCGCCAACCTCCATATTAGTTGTATGGTTGTTGGACCAATGAGCGACATCCCAAGTCAGAGCCACGGGCCCCAACCCATTTAAATTTTTTGTTTTTTATTTAAACATATTCAATTTTCCCACCAGATTTTGTTAAGGGTCAATGAAAAAATTAAATAGGTGACAATTTGGTCATTTCCGTTCATAATTTAGTGCTAAATTATTGCTCGGTTAGTTGCCACACAATTTAGTGGATTCTTCCAGATTTAGCTGGACTTCTAAATTTAGTGAGCCTCCAAATTTCTATGGTGACAAAAGTCCTACTTCTTTGACTTAACACTTTGACTAACAATAAATTTTTCATACGAGGTCAGATTTGAGTGTCATCTACACTGTTGGAATCATGAAGATGAGCTCTTCGATTTGGTCCTAGTTTCGATGAAATCTAAAGACATCATTTTTTGAGCCTCTCTAGAGCCACCTGGATCATTCCTCCACACTAAAGTTCTTTTCGTCCTCTAAAAGCATAAACATGACTTTAATCTCAATTTTCATAACAAGTGCCTCTAACAAGCCACCCTCCCTTTCCTTCACCTTTGTAATTCAGAACTCATAATGATGAAACCAACACTTGTATCATATGAAAGCCCAAAGTTTCTAATACATGTTCAATTAAAAGACCAAAACAAGACCAAATCAAACCCCATACTTTACAAGAGTTTATAGCACACTCATGGTCAAGTTTACATCAGAAACGAAACCTTTTATTATCCACGTTTAAGGCCAAAATATCGCCATGTTGCATTCATAAGTGATGGCAAACACTTCATAACTTTTACAAATATTTTCACAACATGTGATTTAAAAATTTGGCCATACTCAACTACTTAAAAATGATACTGGTCTCTTACCTAGCCAAGTTAATTGGTCTTCTTCCTATAGTTGATTATGTTGTTGAACAACTTCACTGGTTAGTTCCTTTGTAGGTGCTTTCTGGTCCATCTTAAGACACAACTATGGATGGAGTTCACAACATGTGGCTCTTGAATATCCATTCTTGTTGCAATCACTGCAATGGTTATTCCTCCTCCAGACTTTCCTGGCCTTCTTTGAACAGTTGTCTTTGGTGCGGCTCTGAAAAGGAGAGATTTCCTTAGCTCTTCCTTTGGAATTCTCACTATCACTAGAATGTTGAGATGTGCTCTTAACATCCATTGCTGATCAGTCACTGGTTGTCTTGGAACATTGTCCAACCTCCTTTCTGACATAACCAAGCCCTGGATAATGAGGTAGATCCTCCACTTTGAAGGGATTCACAATGACCTAGTCATTAATGTCAAGGCCTATTCCTTAACACCCCATTTTATTTATCAATTTTGAACCAATTCATGCAGTGTGTTTCTCAAAAGTAGTGAAGTCATCATCATAACATGAAACCAAAGAATCAATTTTTATCTGAAGTGTTGAATCTAAAGTGGGTGAGGATGTCTTGTAATGTTGTAAATTTTCCAAGGTCTCTTCTATGGCTTGTAACTGATGTTTCAAAATCTATTTCGCCTCCTTTTCTTTTTGTAGGAGTATCCTTTGTTTGGATTATCTCCTGAATTTCTTAGAGCCATGTAGTATTCAATGTTCTTCTCACCTTTGGAACAACACCTATTCAATATTCATCTCATCACTTGAATCATATCCCAAGTCAATAGCTCTATCACCTGTAATTCCACGATCTATGATCTTCATCTCATCACCTAAATCAATACATAGGTCAGTTGGTCCAACTTCTACAAATTCAGAAGCTGTCACCTTCACCTCATCCTCTAAATTAGATTCATGGTCTTGTTTCAAGGTAGAAATCATCTTTTGCTTCCCTTTTCATCCATTCCTCTTTCACTTCAATTCTAGATGTAGTTTCCAACAATGCTCCTCATCATGCCCTTGTTTCCTACAATGAGTGCAAGAGGGATTTACTTCCTTTTTCCATGTTGTTGATGTCTTCTTTACATAGTTTCCTTGTTCATACTTCTCCTTGCTTTCAAGATGAATGAATTTCACACTATCCATCAAGAGTAGCAGGTTCAAATAATAATAAAGAATTCCAAAGATAATCATGTAAAGAACCAATATACTTCATCAAAGCATGAGGTGAATCTAAAGGAATTCCTAATGTAAAAGCTTGTTTTCTAAATTCTTCCATGAAGCTTTGAACATATTGACCTTTACCTTGTTTCAAATGTTGCCATTATATCATGGCTTTCTACTGATATGCTAATGGATAACATTGTCCTTTTAAAGAAAAAAACAAATTTAGACCAGGAAGAAAGGAGTTTGAGCACATGTTTACAACCTTCTAAATTGTTATCTCCCACAATATGAGAGCAATGCACCCCAATCGAAGAGATGCTAACTGGATGATTCGGATTTAAATAGGAGTGCAAAAAATTACAGATATAACCATACATATAGAGATGCAGCAGAAGTAATACTTCATTTCATTACTGTAAAATACTGAAATATGCTTACAAATAGAAATGGAAATAAACTAGCTAGGGCGATGGTAGCTTATCTATGAGAAGAGATGTGGTGGCTACATGCCTCTGAAATGTGTTACAATGAGGCTCGAAGGCCTATTTATTGTTAAGAAACAATGGAAAGCCCTACATCCAAAAACCTAACCCTAGAAGATGAAACACCAAACTGTGGGCCCCATTTGGGTAAATTGGTACATCAACTTCCTGGGGTCTTAACTTTGGCATACGATCTCCGTTTGACACACACAATATCTCATTAGAAAGATATATCCGAGAAATACAACTTTGGAAGAGAAGCATTAGGCTATGGACCCATGTTGCTCTAATTTTTCCCAAAAAACAATTTTTAGGGCCTCAAAATGGCTTTGAAAGTTCAGGACCCGAAAAATTGCTAAAAATAGTAAATTGTGCTACAATTAAGGAAATAGAAAAGCTGAAAGAAATAATGGTGGGGGTCCAAGTGGACTTGGCGGCTGGCCACCAATATCCACCTGGATCATTCCTCCCCCCTTTGGAAGCAATGGTCCCCATTGCGTTGAGTTCCTCCATGAGATGAGGAAACTTCTGCTGAACTTGGTCTCTGGTGAGCCACTTGCCCTGGTGAAGGAGTTGGCCTGCTTTGAAAACTTGATATAGTGGGATATTCTATTGGAAAGTGTGATTGATCTATGTGTCCATGATCCGATCAGTTGCAACTTGTTCCATGCAATCTGGATTTAACTCTGTGGGTGTGAGCTGTTTTGCAATGTCAAATGTGTCCAGTAATGGTGGAAAGTATGGCCGAAGGTGGTCCACATTGAACACTGGGTGTAGGCCAAGGGATGGGGGAATGTTGAGCTCAAATGCATTGTCCCCCCAGGGCTTGGTAATGGTGTAAGGACCATATCGGAGTGGTTTGAGTTTCTGATAGGCTCTGGTAAAGTGTTGCTTTTTCAAATGCAACCAGACTTTGTCGCCCACCTGAAACTTGTGTGGCACCCGATGTTGATCATGTCATTGCTTGTACTTGGCATTTTATTTCTCCAGAATGTCATGGACCTACTGGCAAATATGTTGGATGGGCTAAATGAAGTTGTTTGCCTTATCTTTTTCAGACTGGACATGAGTTGAATTTGCGTGAGTAGCTACAAATGGTATGGCCACATCAATGGGACATAGTGGCTCGAATCCCAAGCCCACCTAAAAAGGGCTGTGGCCAGTCGAGCTGTGAAGAGCCTGATTGTAGCTATGCTAAACATAGAGGAGGCTCTCATCCCATGTGTGTGGATGCTTTGAGTTGTACATGCGCAGAATGTGTAGGATCATCCTGTTGACAACCTCTATCTAGCCATCAATTTGAGGATGGAAAGCTGTGGACTTAGTGAGTTTCATGTCCAGCATCGACTAGAGACTGGACAAAAATGTACTGAGGAACCTGCTGTCCTGATTTGAGATGATAGACCGTGGGATCCCAAAGTGTACCCACACTCATTTAAAGAAGGGTTTAGTAGTGGCTTCTACTATGATATTCTTCTTGCAAGCCACCATAATGGCCATCTTCAAGAACCTATCGACGACCACAAAAACACAGTCGTTTCCATGCTTAGTAGAAGGAAGGCCAAACATGTAATCCATGGAGATGGATTCCCAAGGTCGGCTAGGGGTAGGCAGCGAGGTATAAATGCCTTGGTTCTTGATGGTCGATTTGGCAATGTCGCATGCAGTGCATGATTTGATGTACCTCTCAACATCTTGTCAAAGATTTGTCCAATATAAATACTTCTGCAGTACTACCACCATTTTATCAACCCCAAAATGCCTAACAGCTCGACTGTAGTTTGCTTCCCAATCATCTTGGAACGCTTGCTTGAAGGAACACAAAGGTGACCCAGGTGGCATAATAGGGCATCATGGAGGTGGAAATCTAGAACATGTTGGCCCTCAAAGAGTGTCTAGTATGTGTGGGCAAGTTCTAGGTCAGTTTTGTAGAGAAGTGGCCAATCAAAAGTCTCATGCCCACAAGAGTTGAGCATGGTGGTTAACGCCATGGTCGGTGGTTGACTGAGGCAATCTGCAACACTATTGGTGTTTCCCTTCTTATACTTGATATTCAAATGGAACTGTTGCAAGTATGTGGACCACTTCTGATGGCAATCATTCTGTAATTTCCCTTGGGTTTATATGAACTACAGGGGTTAGTGGTCTGTGTGGATGACCGTTTCCCTCCCCAAAATGTGATGCTTCCATTGTCGGCATGTCTGCACAATGGAATACATCTCTTTGTCATAAGTGGGATACTTCTAGACTGTGTCTGAAAGTGTCTCATTGTGATATGCCATTGGATGCCCGTGTTGAGTAAGGACTGCCCCAATAGCATAGTCAGAGGCATATGTATCGACTT
>APFE031070620.1:164421-198833 GCA_000404065.3 Pinus taeda
GTTGAAATCATATTTTTCTTTAGACTTGGAACATGCCTTACCTCCTTTAGTAGCCATTGGTTTCCATTCTACTATTTTACAAGAACCTTACCCATTCCAACAATTTTACAGGGTTTATCATCGCCCAAACAAACTTGTCCAAAATCTCCTTGAACATGGTCATGAAAGTATTTCTTATTAGGTGTGGCATGGAATGAGGCCCCTGAATCTACCACCCAAGAATCAATAATATTTTCAAAAGAAAGAATCAAAGCATCTTGTAACACCTCACTTGTCACATTTGCTTCATGATTGTTTTCTTGCCGTGCATCTCCTTCTTTTCCCTTCCAAGATCTATAGTCTTTATTTATGTGTCCTTTCTTTCCACATTTCGAGCACACTATCCCCGATTTGGACTTGGATCTACCTTTCCTTGATTTACTGTGATATCCTGAGCTCATTCCTCTTTCCATTTTTCTTCCCCTAGACTCTACACTCAAAGCATTACCCGATGTCTCACCAGAGCTTTTCCGTTGCATTTCCTCGCTAAGGATAGCGCCGACAACATCATCAAACTTTAAAGTACTAGATCCAGAAACAGATTACTAATGGCCATTACTAAAGCATTATAACTTTCTGGTAATAAGCACAAGAATCATAGAGCTCTAACTTCATCATCAAAGTTTACCCCTACAGAACATAACTGACTTGTAACAATATTAAAATCATTTAAATGGTCTGCAAAAGATCCACCTTCTGACATCTTCATATTAAATAACGTTTCATAAGAAATACGTTGTTTGAGGCCGAGGGTTTTTCATATAGTTTCTCCAACGCCTTAATCAAACCCTCTGTTGTTATTTCCTTCAAAATGTTGAAGGCGACTGATGCTGCGAGGCACAACCGTACTATTCCGAGTGACTTTCTATCGAGAAGGTTCCATTCTTCATTTGTCATACCGGTCGGCATCTTTGTTTTTTCGACCAATGGTAGGTATAGATATTTTTGATACAGATAATATTCCATCTGCATATTCCATAGCAAGAAGTTTTGGCCGTTAAATTTCTCGACCCTAAACTTACCATCTTCCGCCATTGCTCCCACTTGAACAAGGAACCCTTCTTTCCTGTGAGTTTATCATCCAAATAGACCTTCGGCTCTGATACCAGTTGTTAGAAAATTATAGACATCACGGAGCAATGGAACACATAAAATATTGCAGAAATATAAACACAGAAAACACATAAAACAAGAGAGACACAGAAATATGTGGTTCACCCAGTTTGGGCTACGTCCACCCCGAACAACCAGTCCTTCCTTTCTATTATCTAGCAAAATGAAGAGACACAACCTACAACAAATCCACTGTAATATCCTTTGTTTTCTCTCACAGTCTCACCTCTCTGCTTCTCGCTCAGGGAATACACATATATTACAAAGACTCAATACAATGCCCTCATACAAAGAGAGGGGTTTCCTTCTAGGGCAAAAAACCCTAAACTAAACATAAGTTCTACCGTCAAATCATCCGCCTAATAAGCGGCCGAGATTTACTAGAAATTACTATAATTTTACAAGGCAATTTTACATCTACTTTTAGCTTCAGGGGCACTGCCCCCGAGCCCCTACTGGGGGACCGCTAGCCCCCAAACCCCCGCAAGGGGGACAAGTCCCCCGCACCCCCCCGCGTGGAGGGGTGTATAGACTTCTTGGGGTATACGACTGAAATAAAGACCTCTGAACAATCATGCTCCACATTCAACAATCTTGACTTCAAATCAATCTTGCTGAAATATTTCACCCCCTTCAGTTGGTCTAGGAGGTCATCAATCCATGGGATTGGGTACCTATTACAGAAAATGATATTTTTTAATGCCCGATAGTCAATACAAAGTTTCCAAGTCCCATCCTTCTTCTGTACCAACACGATTGGGCTCCCACAGGGCGATGAACTCAAATGGATGTGACCTTTCTACGGCAGCTCTTGAATCTGCCTCTTGATTTCATCATTCTCCAGAATAAAGCATTGATAGATTGGTTTATTGGGCAGCAACGCACCTGGGGTCAAATCAATGGAGTGCTTGACTCGACAGTGCAGAGGAACCCTTGTAGGGGAGGTGAAGATGTCCTCGTACTCCTCCATGACCTTTTCCATCTGTAGTTGTCATGTGGAGGGGCCCTGTCTGGAGGTCGTGGCCACCGTCTTCTTCTTTCCTTGAGGGCGTATCATTAGGAAAACAAATTTCTAAGTTTTGGAAATGAGCTTAGTGCATTGTTTTGTAGTAAAAAAATAGATGGCAATAGGCAGTGCTACCTCCAGTATCCTATATAACGTATTTCCCAAAGTAACAATAACATCATGGGCCTTGATTCATATAGAGCATGTCGCTTCCACAAGTATGGTTGTCCTATAATACATCACGAACATCAAGGGGAGCAACGTCACAAAATACCACATCCGTGAAGGGCTTGATGTTGTATGGAAGGTGACACTACTAGCTCACGAAGCCACCCGATGGTGTACAGTTGTGGATGTGTTGTGGTTGATAAGCCCAACTACTTGATGACCTCTGCTGAAATGAGGTTATTTTGGCTCCCGTTGTTGACAATGAAATGTAGCGGGGAGCCCTTTACCCACTTCTGGGAGTGGAAGAAATGCTCCTCCTCCTTTGGATCTTCGGGTTCCTCCTTCTGGATCTTCATGGTGGCAACGGTGGCATTGGGTTTTGTGTCAATAATCTACTTCCCTTTGTCATTCCCCTTGTCAGGTTTTGACTCAAAGTCAGAACATGCATCTGATTTTGAAACCTTTGGCTCAGTCACCAGTGATTGCTTAGCCCAACACTCACTTGTGTTGTGAGCATAGCTCTTATGGAACTCACACCACTTTCCCGTGTCCTTTCTCAGCTTTGCGGTGCTATTCTTTGCTTGCATTTTTGGCGAGTTGTCTTGGGCTGTCCCGCCTTAGTGTTATAGACATATTTGGGCATTGCAACCCCCACCTCATATGTCCATAAACCAAGGGCTTCTAAGCCCCTAAAAGTGTTGTTTCACACCCTAAAGGAACAAGGTCAGCTGATTACATCATCTCCCAGAAGTTCTCCATGAAAAACTACTCAGAACGAGTCAAAACTGGACCATCTCACCTACTCCATGGTCATGGTGTGATGCATCTCACCTAAAGCACATGGGGGGTGCAATGCATACTGAAAATCCCTTCTATAGGGTGCGATGGGTGAGAGTAGACAAATGGCAGAGACAGTTTGCAAGGTGGATGATCATGGAATCTTCCAGAAACTTCTCCTGTGACACTTGCCTCTCTGAATTCGTCCAGGGATGAGTAAGAGATCATGAAATCTTCAAGTGGAACCAAGAACTATCAGAGAGATGACACTAATAAAAATCCCAAAAGCTGACTCACCCACCTACAAACATCTATATATGGATCCCTTATCCTAGAGATCCAGAGGCTGGAATTTTGTATCTTGTAAGGAAGTGTTGTTGGTTTCTCTGTGGAACATCATAGTGTTGGGTGATCTAGCTTTTCATGAGGTGAAGGGGGCTTTCATGATGGGAGGATGGCGCTGGGTCAGACCAATGGGTTGTAATCCTCTCTTCTACTACTTCTATCAATAAATCTATTTGAGTTTTCCTCTATATTCTTGTATACCTCTGAATCTTGTATTGATATATGCATTTGTATGGCTAATATATATTTGATCCTATATTGTTTATGATTATAGATCTCTATGCTTTTATGGTATTATGCTGCTTTGACTCTACATGTGTTCTTTGAAGTGGGACAAGTGAGGAAGGAGTAACAAAGATCTATCAAAGGGCAGAGGAAACAAGTAAGGAGCCAAGCAAAAGACTGAGGTTGGTACTCTTTTCTTCTCTCTCATCTATATCTCATAAAGGAAAACACAAGTGACTTTAGTTTGTTTGTTTCTAAGATAGCTACCCATCTTAGTGGGACTAGCAGCTCTTAATGGACACTAGTTTTCCCGATAACACTTGGCTTTGTGCTTTGTTTTGTAGTTTGGGGGCACCTTTCCCTTGCTTTAGATTCACAAATCTAAAGTCTCACTTCTTCTGTTTAAACTTTTGCTTCATCTTGATAGCATATTCGTATGCCGTGCCAAGCGATGAGATGTTCAAGAATTCTATTTCTTCCCAAATGTACTTGTGTAGGCAGCCGTGGTATTCGAGTACCAAATTCCTCTTCGAATCCTTGATACCCAACTTTGTGCTAAGGGTATGGAAAATATTGGTAAACTCGACACATCTTAGTCCCTTCTCTGCTGTAGCATGGTCCACTTTATGTATTGATCCTCATAGCTTTCGATAGGGTAGTACTGCTCCTTGACGGTAGTCCAAAATGAATTCCAAGTGTGTACAGCTGAAACAGTGAGGCTGTACTTTCATCCTTCTACTCGCAGTAGGTTTCCCACTAGTCCTTGACGTGTGGGGCGACTTTGAGAAGAGTGAAACTAATCTTTTCCCAACCAGAAAAATCATGAACAAAAAAATACCCTTCTAGCAGATTTAACCATTTATCTACTTTGTTTGCATCTATCTGACCCTCAAATATGGGAATCTCAAAGTTAACTTGTACCTTAAAGGGTGTGGTGCTTCCAGGGTAGCTGCTGGAAGTAGATGTGTCACTCCTAGGTAGCCACTAAAGGATCTGGGCAAAGATGTCCATCATCGCATTCCTTTGTCGCTTAAGGGCCTCTTCGAGCAAGATTTAGATAGGATATCCTTCCCCCTCATATTTCTTTTCATCCACCATGGGAGGCCGTCGGGATTTGTGAAGCTGGTCTTGTAAAGGTTCGACCAGTTCAACCCTTAACTCCTTATATCCCAACCTTGTTGGGGACATGCAAAGAGACAGAGAAAGAGCAGACTGCTCTGATACCAATGATCTAGATTTAAACAGGAACACAACAAATTATAGATATAACCATACATATAGAGATGCAACAGAAATAATACTTCATTTCATTACTGTAAAAAACTGAAATATGCTTACAAACAGAAATGGAAATAAACTAGCTAGGGTGATGGTAACTTATCTCTGAGAAGAGATGTGGTGGCTAGATGCCTTTGAACTGTGTTACAAAGAGGCTCGAAGGCTGATTTATTGTTGACAAACAATGGAAAACCCTAAACATCCAAAAACCTAACCCTAGAAGATGAAACACCAAATTGTGAGCCCTGTTTGGGTAAATTGGTACATCAACTTCCCGGGGTCGTAACTTTGGCATATGATCTCCGTTTGATGCGCACAATATCTCGTTAGAAATATCTATAAGAGAGTTACAACTTTGGGAAGAGAAACATCGATCCATTAATTGATGTTGCTCCCAAGTTTCCCAGAAAACATCGTTTAGGGCCTCAAAACGACTCCGGAAGTTCAGGACCCGAAAAATTGCTAAAAATAATAAATTGTGCTACAATTAAGGAAACTAAAAAGTTTAAAGAAACAATGGTGGGGGTCCAAGTGGACTTGGTGGGTGGCCACCAGTATCCACCTGGATCACTAGATCTTGGCCTCATCTTCTTCAATGTGTTGAATCTGACAATACACTTCAATTTGTTTGATCCAATTATTTAACTTTTCTATAATGGATTCTTCGTTAAACATAGAAAATCAAACTTTACATCCAACTTAAAAAAATTATTTCAAGAGGCATGTCTATGCTACCTATTAGAGTGATGAGAATGAGATGATGAAGAAGAAGAACATTCATCAGAAGATAGAGATGGAGGTTCAGGAGGCTCTGTTCCTTCCCCTTGATTTATCGAAGCATGATCTTCTGTTGGTTCTTTCTTCTTCTCCTTCTTCACTATTGTCCTCTTGTATTATGCAAACAATTTGTCCACTTTGTTGGCCATTGTGTAAAAATATTTGTAAACATCCTGTGCTTCCTCATCATGATTGTCATGATTTCCCATTTTCCTTCTTCGTGATGCACAACCAGCTTCTAGTTCAAAGGACTTAAATTTACCTTCACACAATTTGAGTTTTTCCTTGGTTACCATACACACTCGCATCTCACATCAACAAGAAAACCACTCTGATACCAAACTTGATCCGAGATCTTTCACTTCTTTGATGTATTCAGAATTGCATGTGAAAGAGGATGATAAAACACATTGCATACACTTTAAAGAAAGAGGAAAAATAAAGGCATCCATCAAGGAAAATAACATAAGGAGCTTGATAATAGATTTCATCCAATGTGGAAAACGTGTCTAGGCCCTGCTCAAAGTGGGGAGGCCTCTTCATTCATCTCATCGAAATCAAATGAATACATGGAAAAAATATACCTTATACCTCCAAATATGGGGATGGCCCGAAAATTGGTTACTTAGATTATAAAACAAATTGCATCGCTAGATTCCTGGCAAAAAATCCTAAAATTTGAGTATAAACATGACCCCTTTCTGTCACGGTCAAATTTGGGCTTCGAGGAAATATTTTATATTCCTCATAGATTCTCCTCTGAGGATTGACATATAATCATATACTTAAATGAAGAAATGGATTATGTCATTTTGATGATTGTGAAAAATTGATTCAGATGAACATAAACTTGACACATTTCTAACACTATTAAATTCAAGCCCCTAGGGAATCTTTGAGATTCCTCAAGATTCTACTCTAAAAATATTCCCATGGAATCTAGAATATTGTCCTAGTATATTCTAAAGAATATTTCACCTTGAGAATTGTGGCTAAACATGGTTATGCTCATCCCTCTTGGTTCCTAATGCATGGTTCCTTATCATGCGCTTGACCTCCACCATTCTTTGGTCAAATGAAAATGAGGTTTAAATATAAATTTGTGATGTTAATACAAAATCAACCTTGCTAGCAATGTGGCTAGTAGATTATGTTAGGATGTTGGAAGTTAAGGACGTCATAGGGCCAAACCCTATGGGACCCCCGACTTGTAACATTTTTGTGTGTTGTTTATAGTTTAGTGGGGTTTCTTGTTAACAAGTCAGCTCAACCAATATGGATTCAAATCCCATCAGCCTCCATACTAAGCAGTATCGTTGTTGGGACAAATGGTGGGGTCCTGGGTCAGACTTGCGGACCCCGATCTATTTTCATTTCATTTATTTAAAAATATTTAACCATCCTGCCAGATTCTGTTAGGGGTCATTGACAAAATTAAAGAGATGAAAATTTGGTCATTTTTGTCCATCATTTAGTGCTAAGTTGTCACTGAGTTAGTTGCCACCAAATTTTGCGGATTCCACCAGATTTAGCTAGTCTGCTAAATTTATCCAGTCAAAAAAGGTCTTGCTTCTTTGACTTGGAAATTTGAATGACAATAAATTGCAATACGAAGTCAAATTTTAGTGTCATATGTGTCATTTGAATCAGGATGAAGAGCTCTTCGATCTAGTCCTAGTTTTGATGAAATGTGAAGACTTCAATTTTTGAGCCTCTCCAGAGCCACTTGGATCACGATGTGAAGTTGAAAAGGTTTATTTTGTAGTATTTGGATGTTGTTGTAATTGGGCCATTATCCTTGGTACAGGAGCCTAAGAAGATGTATTTTATATTTTATTCTATGGGGTGGCAAGGTGGTGTTCGGGAAGGAAGTTGTAGCTTTGTTTAGGAGGTTGTTGCCTTCTTCAAGTGGGAGTTCGTAAATATTGGGGTGTAGCCCTTCGAGTTGTATCTAGTAAACTAAAAATTATAACTTCCTTTATAATATAAAAATATATCTTATGTTCATTTGCTGTAATGTTAATCATTTTGATACTTGTTGAAATTTACAAAATACTGATTCATGCCCCCTCTCCTTATTTCCAAGACTCATTTCCTTCAAATGATTAAAAAGGAAACAAAATCCTTACTGTGACAAATATAGTGCATTCCTTGTAGAATTTGTGAACCAACCATCCATCTCATCTCTCAATTTAATGAGTTGCAAAACCACTGAAAAATCTCACCCTTATTCACTTCGTGGAATGTTTCCAATAAATTGCTACAAAACCTCACACTTGTTCTAGTTCTTGGAGCGTTTCCATTCAATTCGTTCTTGGATTGCAATAAAGTTTTTTAAAGTATATTTCCTCACCATAGCATGGTATATAAACCCCTTTGGTTGGACTTCATGTTTAATAACATCTTTCACCTCTTTGAACACCACATGTTAGCTGTACACGACCTTCCTTGTTACTGGATTCCAAAGCTTCTAACCCTTTAAACCATCCTTATACCTAATAAAGATGCACTTTGCAGATTTACTATCCAACTTGGTTCTTTTATCCTTTGGAACATGTACATATGTATCACATCTAAATAGCCTCAGATGTGAAAGAGAAGGTTTCTTACCAGTCCATACCTCTTGTGGAGTCTTATCTTCCAATGTTGATGAAGGTGATTTGTTGACTAGGTAACATGCAGTCTCCACCGCCTCTGCCTAGAATTCTTGTCCTAACCCGGCACCACTAATCATGCTTCTTGCCCTTTCCATAAACGTCTTGTTCATTCTTTCTGCAACTCCATTTTGCTGAGGTGTATATGGAGTAGTCTTCTGTCGTGCTATACCAAACTCCTTACAGAATTCTTCAAATTCCTCACTGCAAAACTCTCCACCATTATCTGTACTCAGCACTTTATCTTCTTCTCTATCTAGTTTTCCACCAGAGCCTTAAATTCTTTAAACCTATCAAAGACTTCAAATTTCTTCTTAAGGAAATATATCCATGTATTCCTTGAGAAGTCATCTATAAATGATACATAATACATAGACTTACCCAGTGATGGAACTTTCACAGGTCCAAACACATCACTGTGCACAACCTCTAATATCTGTTTCTCCCTCTTACCACCAGAGGGGAAACTCACCCGATTTTTGCTTCCCATATACACAATTTTTACAAAAATCAAAATCCAGAGAGCTATTACTCATACCTTCTACCATACCTTTACCATGAAGTATTCGAAGGCCCTTCTCTCCAATATGTCCAAGCCCTTGATGCCATAGCACGATCTTCTCTCCAGAGACCACTAGATTTTTTGCTCCAGTTTCAGGAACCACAGAACTATTGCACCCATCGACAACAGTGCTATCTTGTAGCTTGTAAAGATTTCCAATCCGAATTCCTCGCATTAATACCAGTGCTCCCCGAACCATCTTGTAGGTATCCTTCTCAAACATTGTTTTTACACTTGCATCATCCAGCTTGCTTATAGAAAGAGAGAGAGAGAGAGAGAGAGAGAGAGAGAGAGAGAGAGAGAAATTCTTTGTATTTGAAATTAATGCTCTTGTCTATCGCTTTACGTTTTCTTTGAATTTTAAAAATTCTGAAGTTTTTCTTATGCTAAGTGATATAGTGGTGGAGCATTTTATTTCTTTTTTCATTCTATGGTAGAATGGTAGAGAAGAGAAGGATGCATGATACTTGGATTCTAATGGCTGATGACCATATTTTAACTACTTCCCTTACCAACATCAATGTGAAATTGGCACTTAATTAGAAATTTTAACAATTTTATGTATGAATGTATGCCCCATATGAGTGCATTCCTATATATTTCATATTTATTATGAAAAATATGTGGGAATATGCATACATCACATCTCCTGTAACAAGATAAGGGGCAAATTTGCAATTTTATTGCTAGTTTCCAATGACCTAAACATTTGGAAGTCAATTTTCCCATATAATTAAAATATAAGGTGAATGAAGTAAATTAAACATTGACATTTTCATGGTACTTATTTATAACACCCTTCAACTAGTTTAGTAAAGGAACCTTCCATGAATAATGAGGAGATATGTATTCCCACAATCCAATAGAAGTCATGAGGTAGCCTCTTTGTTGCCTTGACTTAAAAATTATTTTTTATTGGTAACCTTTAGTGGAGTTGGTTTTATTTCAGATTTCTCTCTAGAAGTGAGGCCTATACAACAACACTTCATATGATTTTTTAAACCATTGCATCAACATTTATTTTATGTCTGGGTCAATACTTACCTTCTGAGAAGTTGTTCTACTCATCAACTACCTTTCATTATGATTTAAATATTTATTTATAACAATATAGATCTGTATTGAAGAAAGAGAAAATTTGGGCATTCTCCTTACATGGCAGAAAAAAATGGAGTGGATTCTTCATATTTCTAAGGTATGCAAACCATATTTTGGTGCATATGTTCATTATGTGGAGCTAATTTCATTTCTTCCTTGTAATAGAACACAAATGTGGTTATATGTATATATGCATGCATACACATGTACTATCTTCATTTCAAATTTGGCATTTCTTCCTTGAAATATATAGGAAATGTTCAATACACTATTGTTTGATGAAGTGTTTATACCATTTAATTGTATCTAATCTTGATATATTCTTGATGGTATCTCCATACATCTTACAAAGTGATGAAAAATGTGTCACACAGGGATGATTTTACTGATGTGTGTTTTCTTGATACTGATAATCAATGACAAATGTTCACACTACTGCCAGAGATGTCAAATAATGGCTCTATGTTGTAATGAAGTATTTGACTATAGGAATTTCCATAATGAGGCCAAAGTATGCTTCTTTTTATTTGCTTCATTCATTAGCTATTTCATGTTTTACAGTTGCTTTTGGTATATATCCTTCTCAAGATAAAAAATCAAGATTATGTCTTTTCTAATTTCATTTGTGAGGGTATAGTATGGACTAAACTCATATCTGAACAATATTCAATGGACATCGATCCATTGTGATGTTTGCCTTAATGCTTAAAACCATATGTATTCCTTGTAATTAGCGAAAATAGGGTGTGACATCATAATATTGTTTGAAGGTAAATTTGAAAGATGTAAAGGTTTAAATTTTATGCTTTTCAAAAAGGTAATGATTAATTATCTAATAAAACTTGTCTAACTTATTGAAATTAGTATACTTGTCTTAAGACACTATCCACCATATGTGCTCAAGAGTGTTCTTTCTTCAAGCACATGTGGTTGCAATAAAGTCTCTTATAAATATAACTTATAATTACTTTCCGTTAAAGGCTCATATATCGACTTTACTATGGAGACTTTTGGCTGCAATAAATACATTTTTTGAATGCCACTTTTCAGTAATAGTTAAATAAAAACAAGTTTTATAAAGCTCTTAATTGATATTTTTGCAGTGTTGCACAATGATGGAAACAAATTCAAGTATATGCCCATAAATAATGTAAAACTATAATTCACCCACATGTTAAGATTTTCTTTGTCTTTCTAAGAGGATGATAAATTAAAAATACAATTTGGGTTGTTCAAAATGTTGGTTAAGTGATCTCCTATTCTGTAATTGCAGTGGATATTCCATCTACCATGTGAACTTGTTTTATCTTGGCTAGTAAATCTTGTACCCTTTAATCAAGTGAATTTCAATGCATGAAGTCATTTATTATTTACTAAGGGTTTCGCTTGAGAAAGAGTTAGCACTAGTATAATTATTATATACATAATACGACATAGTAGAGAAATAATTTGAGAGTGAATGATTTAACATCTATTTTGAAGTTTTACATATAAACAAAAGTATATGTGAATTAGTTTATATTAAAAACATGTTATAAATATAATAATATTTATTTAAAGTATTAATGTATTAAATAATATTAATCTTAATTTTAGATTTATTAGAAAAAGATATTAAATCTCTTGAACATCTTGAAATTTTTTATTCCTCTAAGTTTTCCGTAAATCTATAATTAAGATGGATTTATGTTGGTTTTTAATAATAGTATTTATATTTATACAAATTCACATCTCTATATATATAAATATTCTTACTTTTAATTTTATTAAAACTCTTGTATGTGTGTGTATATATAGAGAGAGATATTCTTATTTTTAATTTTATTAAAACCCTAGTGTGTGTGTCTATATATACATGTACATAGAGATAGATTTCTAAAATATAATGGTTATTACTATTTTAATTTGTATGGTAAAATATATATTAATTTATAGCTTGTTGTAACCCAATATGACTCTCTTTAAATTGGGCTATCTTTACAATTTTTTTTTCACTTACACCCTAATCGTGTAATCACTAGCCTTATTCTTTCTCTAAAAATCTATCTTGATCCGAGTGGCTCCCGAAACACTTAGTGATCAAAGAGGGTTTAGGAAAAGCTCAAAAATCAAAGTTCATACATTACTATTGATGGTCATATCGAAGAGCTCATCAGAAGCCTTCCAATGGCATAAACTAAACATCAATCTGACATCATATGCAAAAGTCATGGACAATCAAATTCTTAGTCAACTAGGCCCCTTGGCTAAAGTTAGTGAAGTGCCAACTAAATTTGGAAGCCCGACTAAATCTGGCGAGCCGCTAAATTTGACAGAAATTAACGAGGCAACAATTTCGTAGTTTGTGGCAATAGTATTCGGCAGCCGGAATTGAAGAGATTGTCATCCACTTAGTTTTTCTTGTGACCCCAAAATTTCAGCCAACGAATTTTGTCCATATTTTTTTAGAATAAAAAAATAACAAAAAAAAATTAAAATTTCCTAACTACCCAACAAATTAACTCTACCAACCATTCTGCCAGGAAGGCAGGATTAAAAATTAATGCGAAGCTTTCGTTATTTAAATCATATTTGTCGTAAGAGAACAAGGGCAGGAAACCTTAAGCAGAAGTGGAACCCTGAGCGAGCATGGAAATTGAAGAGCAAAAACCTAACGTAGGGGAATATGCAAGGAATCTAATAGATTCCTTAAGGGCCAAATTTTGACAGTTTCAGAACTAGGCCGAATTTATAGTCATTTTACTCAGTTTTTCACAAGTAGAGTAGTGGTGAAATCAAATTTGTCATCTGAGTAGAAAATATTTAGTCAACTTGCATAAATGAATCTTTGTGGAATCACAAGGAGTCTAAAAGATTTTCTAAGGGCCAAATTTTGACAGTTTCAGAACCAGATGGAATTTATACTCATTTTACTTAGTTTTTCACAAGGAGCATAATGGTTAAGTAATATTTTTCGTCTGAGCAACAAATCTTTAGCCAACTTGCAGAGAGGAATCTAAAAGATTCCCTACCAAATTTTGATAGTTTTAGAACCAGATGAACTTTATACTCATTCTACTCAGTATTCGCAAGGAGCGTAGTGGTGAAGTTATATCTATCATCTAATAAATTACATATATTCAGTCAACTTGTAGAGAGGAATCTTTGTGGAATCATGAGGAACATAAAATATTCCCTAAGGCCAAATTTTCATAGTTTCATAAGTAGGCCGAATTTACTCATTTTATTCCATTTTTAACAAGGAGTGCAGGGGTGAAGTTAGATTTGTCATTTGAGTAGCAAACCTTCAGTCAACTAAAGGAATCTTTGTGGAATCATGACGAATCTAAAAGATTCCCTAAGGGCCAAAGTTTGACAGTTTCAAAACTAAGTGGACTTTATACTCATTTTGCTCATTTTTCTACAAGGAGCACAATGGTGAAGTCATATTTGTCATCCAAGTAGTATAATTCTAGTAAACCATGGAGAAGGAATCTTTGAGATTCCCGAAGGTCCAGATTTTGACTGAAGCAGAAAGGGATTGTGTTTACAGTCACTTTTTATGATTTTTCGACAAGAATTCAATGGTGGAATCCATTTCTTTAGTAGAGTTGTGCATTTTCAGGTCATCCATGGAAGTGGAGTTATAAGGTGTCTTTTGTACATGCATGTAATTTGATTTTTGTTGAATATTAATTAAATACGCCTCCCTGCATTGAGCATAGCCCAGAGACGTAGCCCACATTGGGTGAACTTCGTTATCAACATGTTGTGTCTTTTCTTCTCATGGTTGTTGTTTATTTTTTCTTCATTTATTTATATGCATATTATAGTTACATGTTATTTAAAATTTGATTCTATATGCATCTTTGAAGTGAAAAGATTTGGGTCAAGTTTAATATTAGAACGAGTCTTTTGTTGATGTGAATGATAACCAAGGCAAATCTTCGTAGAGGTGAAGGAAAAACTAATTCCTTTGATCCAGAAGCGAGATGTGCAACATGAATAGGGAAAATTATAGATGAAGATGATCATTTGGAGGAAGAGTGAAACTATTGCAAAGCCTTCTACACCATGGCAGGAAAAAGTGGACAAATTATTTGCAGAGTATGAGAAGACAATGGCAAAACGAGAGAAGAAGGAAGGACCATATGATGATGCCTCGATGAATCATGAAGGAGGAGAAGAAGAGCCTCCTGTAGCTCCTTCTCCATCTTCAAAGGAAAGTTATTCTTTCTCTTCTCGTCATTCCAGAGGTAGAAAAACTCATATAAAAAACCCTTTTTCAAGCTGGATGTCAAGTTTAATATGCTTGTGTTTAGTGAAGAATCTAATGCATAAAAGCTAAATAATTAGATCGAACAGGTTGAAGTATATTGCCACATGTAACGAATCAAAGAGGAAGAAGCCAAGGTCCATCTAGAATCCCTTCGATTGAGTGGAACTGCTCCCATCTGGTGGGACGAAAAGTTGTAGAAAGATGGTAAGAGTAGTTCTAAACTTCTTTCATCTTGGTTTGAGTTTGTTTCTGCTTTAAGAGGATAGTTTTACCCATTGGGTTATAGACAGAAGGCCATAATGGAATGATAACATTTGAAACAAAGTAAAGGTCAAACTATTCATAATTTTATAGAGGAGTTTAGGAAACAAGCATTAGCATTAAATGTTCCACTAGATAGTTCTAAGACATTGATGTTGGCCTAATATATCGATCTTGTGGATGAGACCGATCTCCCTAGTATCAGAGGATAGTCTAGCAACAAGCAGACAAACAAATCTATCTTTCTCTAGACATATGCAATTTATAAATAAATACTATAAAGGTGTTAATATCCTACCTTAGATCCAGCGCTTGTTCGTAGTAGTCATTCTCCAGTCGTTCAAAAGAGTTATCTTGGAAGACCTGAAATCACAAACAAGCAAACATTAAATAGCACCTGCATAAAAAATATTATAAATAATGTCTATTATGGTGATCAAGGAATCCATAAAATAAAACATGAATTAATAGCTTATTGAGAAAAACAAATTTATTTGTATTAACTTTGAAGTAGAAGAACCTTACAACCTTTTCAACCTTGATGTTGAACAAGCTCTTCCTGGGGTCTGAAACAGTGATTTCCTTTGCTTTGACAAGTCTTGCACTCTTCGAAATGCGATTCATAGAGGTATGTAATCTTTCCTCATAAAAACTCAACTAAAGAAGACTAAGTTCCAACATCATTTTCCCTCAAAAATACCAAGCTTCTAACTCCCTGTTAACCAACCCAATGCTTCTTTTTATAGTGCAGAGGAGGAGGTTATAGTTCCACTTATGAAGGGATAGAATCCTCCTTCAAAAGGATAAGATCCTCACCTCAAGGGGTTAGCTCCTTAAGGTATGAGATACATGAACCTTAAAAGAGCGAACTTGTCACCTCAAGATTCCTTCCAGAAGCTTCTAGAAATAACTGAAAATGAGTTTTTCAAAATATACTTGTACATGGGTTCGCCCCCTTAACATAAAGACAGTGCGGTCAGGTGCGTTGGAGACATGGCCATTAGGTGCGGGACCGCAGGTAAGACAAAGAGAAAGTGTGGAACTAGAGTTTTACAAACTTTTGAGAGATTTTCTCTTATTTTCAAGGCTTGATATGAGGAACTGATGTTTTAGACTTACAGAAGAAGAAAGTATGAGTGGAAATGAACTCACATAGATAGCAGAATGTCAAGGTGACAATTTTCAGTGCAACAGATTAGCCCCTAATGTACGAAGTCTATAATAGATGGAGATAGGGTCTGTCATATATGAAGAGTGAAGTACTTTATCATTTCAAGGATCATCTTGTGGACACCCCAATCGGAATCTGTAAAAACATTCAATGCAATATAAATATTAATAACATATTATAATATTATATATATATATATATAAATATTATATATATATATATATATATATATATATATATATAATATATATATAGATATATATAGACATATATGTAGAATATCATCGCTGAGGTAGGCATTCCCATACTTAGATCAAAACTGACTAGAAAACTGACTAAACTGTTCTGATATAGGAATGATTTTCTAATCAAGAGTATAGACATATGTAGATACAGTATGGACACAACCAACTGTTTATGAATAGTCCACTGTATAATGAATAACAAAATTCCTTGCAACCTGGATGGTAGAAACTAGATCTAGGGTCTTGATTTTTGCTTCCCGAACTAGTACGATTCTATCCATGTGAATGAATGTGTCGAAGTCAAACATGGTAGAAACCACTTGATTACTAGCCAATGATGTGGACTGTTAACAAGTGTGAGAGAAACCACCAGTAATGTCAATGGCTCTCAAAGTACTCAGTACAATCCATGAAATGTGAATAAATGAGCTAAAGTTGAACATGTCATAGAATCATCCAATCGAAGGTCAATGTTGCAATCTATCGTTGAAGGCGAGAAACCTACCATTAGGGTATGCAGATTTCAAGGTACTGACGATTTCTAGATCAAATTCCTAGATAATAAGCTGATGTTGATAGAAAGTGATCTGTTGTAGGCAAGCCCACAACACGAAATCATAGATCAAGTTTTGAAGAAATATATTGGCAAGGATTGACTCAGGGATGGTCAAAATGGATGACGGATATCTTGCAAATGAATGGTTTGTTTGAACTGTTCTCTTGAACACATAACGACACTACAGATGGCTTGGTGACAATTGACCCAAAGCTAATACCCAGAAACCGACTGAAGACTTTCATTGTGGTTTGATTAATTGTTAGGCAAAGGATTTCCCAACCCAAGTGAACAATAATATTGGCATTATGTTTCTGGTATGGTTATATGTTACAGATGTTGTACTTGATGGCAACACCCATAGCATGGCTCTCAATATGATGAGAATTAAGAAGTATGCAGGAGAAAAGTTCACGGAATTTTATTCAGAGAAAAGTTTATAAAAGTTTATTTCATGTGGAGAAAAGTTCACGGAATTTTATGCAGAGAAAAGTTTATTTCATGTGGGAAAACTTACCTTTGGTCCATGGTAGTTAGTCCTTGGAATTTGAACCTATGGTTTTTTGGACCATGGCATCTCGACAGACGTGTTGATCCCTAGTATTGAGTTGATGGTATTGGTTTGTTATGGTTTTGGCCCGTGGTATTGGTCCATGATTTGAGGAAGAGCTTGCCTATATAAAGCAAAGGAGATCATTTGGCTTGTGTATGCTTTTGGGTTGAATGTCTTAAGATCTGAAATATTGGGTTATTGTTTCAAAAGCTCGATCTATATGAAAGTGAAGTGGAAAGCGAATCTGTGAAGGGTGATCTCTCGAGCGCTGCAGCTGCGGAAGTGAGGAGGCGCCGCAGGAGGCACCGCAGGAGACGCCGCAGGTTTGTGTCAGGAGACGCCACAAGAGACGCCACAGGAGGTGCCGCAGGAGACGCTGCAGGAGGCGCCGTAGAAGGCGCCACAAAAGGCGCCATAGGAGACGCCACAGGAGATGCCGCAGGAGGCACCATAGGAGGCGCCACAGAAGGCACCGCAGGAGGCGCCGCAGGAGACACCGCAGGAGGCGCCGCAGGAGACGCCGCAGGAGGCGCCACAGGAGACACCACAGAAGGTGTTCTAGGTTTAGTTTTTTGTTATTGTGGATCTGGTTATCTGGGTGACTTACTGGTACTTGATGATCATTTGATATTTATGGATCCAGTTTGAAAATTTATGAAAAGTGGTCCTTGAAAGAAAAGAAGTAGGGGGTTGTAGCTCCCTTCCAGGAGAGACTGGAAAACGAGAGAGAGTTGTAGCTCTCTGCAGGTTGCAGCCTGCGTACTGGTAAAGGACTGCACCAGTACAAGACCATTGTAAAAGGAGTTTCTAATTTGAAAGAAGATAGAGACATATTGCAGCAGGTGGTTTTCACCCACATTGGGTTTCCACCTTATATCTGGTGTTCTTTGATGTGACTGTCTGTTTTTCTTGTTCATGCTCATTGTTTTATGGTACTGATATGCAAAAATAATTCAAAGTATAAATAAGGAAGAATTAGATAATACTGATTCACCCCTCCTCTCAGTATTATTTTCAACACTTCTTAGGCTTTTGACTCATGTAAAAAGGATTATTTTTTGAGTTAAAAATGAATTATGTCACCTTCACACCAAGTTGGCTTCAAGAAGATCAAGTGAGCCTCAAGAATGGTAATTCGACATCACCATAAGCCTATATATTGAAGTAGTTTGATTCATTTGGAGGAAAATCAATCACACAAGTTCGATCTCCTAGAAGAAGTCGTGAAAATGTGTGAATTTGAAGTTGAAGAAGGATAATTGAAGGATCAAAGGTTTTAGGTTACCTATCTCTCTCAAAGGTGTGATTTTTTGGGCTATGACATCAAGGTCAAAGTTTTGTTATGGCATCAGGAAGTTTTGTTACGAGATCAAGGTCGAAGTATGGCATCAAGGTCGAATACGAAATCAAGGTCAAAGTATGACATCAAGGTCAAAGTGTTGCTCCAAGGTAGAAGTGTTGCTTTAAGGTCGAAGTGCTAAGTGCTTCAAGGTCAAAGTTGTTGAATTAAGATCAAATTTTCTAGGTTGAATATATTACTACATCGAAGTGTTGTTGGTGCTACTGCTACATCTTGGTCGAAGACAATACTAGAAAGTGATCATTTGCTGAAAAAGGAAAGGGTTGACTAGGTGTGGAGGAAGTCTATGTCTATGTCAAGAGTCTTGTATTATCTCAGGAAAACTATTGAAGGAAGATTTGTTGAATGGGTTTTCTGCAAGATTGGGGTTTTTCCCTGGACTTCCACCTACATCTGGTGTCCTTGATCTTCATGCTATTGTTTTGGTAATTTCTTGATGAACTAAGATAATAGAAGAACGTAAGAAAGTTAATAATAACACAAGAATATCACAAATAATTATCAAGTATAAGAAAACATTTTTTCCTTTCCGATTTTCTAACAAGGTTTCAGAGCTAAGGTGAAGAAGAAAGAAAAAGGCAGGTTGAAGATCTATTGAAAGAAGACTAAGGAATCTCAAGAAGTTGAGCAAGGGATCATATAACGAGATCTTACAAGGAAAGGAGTTTATTACCTTCAAGGACAATGTATAACTCCATAAAGGGATAGAACAAAGTAGAAGGAGCATCAAATTACAAGTCATGAAAAAAATGTATAGACCTAATCCTTGAAAAGAATAAAGTTTTGGATCTAATCTATAGATGAATCAAGTGAAGCAAATAAAGAAAAGTTTATAGAAACAAATATTTTGGCCATGAGCCTAATAGTGGATGGAATACATGCAGTCAAGAAGGAGTCATGATATATTTAGTAATCAACAAGGAGAGTGAAGAAGAGAAAATATCGAATGATTGTTCCACTCATCACAACAAGAAAGGAACCGTCAAGAAGTTAAAAGGGCCAATAATACAGTTGTCACAAGATGGGTCACTATAAAAGGGATTGTCCTGAGAATCCAGGGAATAAAAGAAAGAAAAGGGTTCGAGAAAAAATTTTCTAAGAAGTTTCACCAAAGAAGAACATGATGGAAGGATCTGAAGTCAAAGACCTATTTGTTAGGGACTTTATCCCCTATGTGTCCCTCAAGTTTTTACTAGGAAGGAGCCCTCACCACTTTCCAAATATAAGTATATTACACCTTGTATTGTATTTTATATTTGGTTTTCCTTACTTATCTAAGTTTGTTTATATTAAATACTAATCACATTTCTAGACATATTTTTGTTTAGAAAAGACTTGTTGAATACTCAGGGAACATGGAAGAAGGCTTCACAAAACAAAGCATTAGAATTACAAGGTTTGTAAATAAACAAGAGGTATGTTTTGAATTACAAGTTTTTGATATTTATTCTTAATAAAATATTACTAACATATTTTTATCTAGATTTCTTGAATCTTAAAGATTCTTGATTAGGGGATTCATCATTAGCTATGAAACCAGATTCATTCAAAAGGGCCGACATGTTGCGAATCCGTCGAATCCAACACGGTTCATGCCAAACCGTGTCCATAAATTGGGACATGTCGTGTCTGATTGGGACACTATCGAATCTAGATCATGTTCCAATTGGACACAACGTGTCCTGATTTATGGACACAAATCTGGAAAAAGTCACCCGTGTGGCATTAAAAAGGCGATTTTGTTGTTGTTTTGTTTCAATTTCTCTTCTCCATTTTGCTGTGGGGTTGCTGTGAGTATTTTGGAGTGAGGAGAAAATGGTGTGGGAGAGTTTTCAAGGAGATTCAAGTAACAGGTACATGCATTTCCTCTCTATTTTTTTTTCATTTTTATTACAACAGTTTGCATATGCATTTCTTTTATAAATTTTTACATTTTTGGTTTATCTTTTTACAGTATTCATGGCTCAATCAAGCGCAGTAGGGAAGGGGAAAACTATTGAAAATGGCAACAAGAAATGCTAAAGATAGCATTGCTATAAATAGGATTTTAGGATATACTCCAACTCTGTTGGAAATAGAAAAAAATAGAAATGCTAAAAATAGCATTTCTATAAATAGCATTTCAGGATAGATTTCAATTTTAATTAGTCCCTGAATTAAAATTCAAATTTGGTCTCACTAGTTGTTTGAAAAATAATTAATTAATTCATCTTAAGTTAATTAATTGGAGAAAATCAAACATGAAGTCTATGTGAAGACATGCAACAATTATCCCTTTGATTGAAGAAGTTATCCCTTAATTAAGGAGATAAGGATGAGTTGTATTTGAGTTGTAATTAGTTAGCTCAGTTAAATAAGTTAAGTCCAGTTAAATTAGTTCCAAACAGTTGGAAGAACTAATTGTGAGTTCAGTTAGTTAATGCATGTATGCATGCAACTAGTGTTCTCTAGATAACTAAATATTCTCTCATAAATAACTCATGCATGTCAGTTCAGAGAAAGACGCAGTTGAGATTAAAGGAAGGGACAGTGTACTATCAGTTGGAGGAATTTTCCTATAAAGGAAACTCATCCATGTAGAAGGAATTCATCTCCTTCAGGATTGTGCATTTATTTCAGAGGTCAGTGTTGTGTGTGAGGTGAGAATCACATAGGTTGCAGCTGGAGGACCCAGGAGAAACTGCACAAGGAAATAGGAGGCTTGGAGGACTGAAGGAAGGCATATGTGTTGTCTATTCTATCTATGAGCAACAGTGAGGGATTGTACTGAAAGCTGGATAGCTTGTGAGCTAAAACTTTGTGTAATCCTGAGATATTTCCACTTGTATGATAATACAGATAGTGGGGTTTTTAGCTAAGGCTTTCCCCAGAGTATTCTTCTATGTTCATGTGTGATTGTTTCTTCTTCATTTGTTATATGTGTTCTATTTGATCTTGCTCAAAATCGATTAAGCTTCAGTAAGTTTGTTTGTAGAAGTAGATCAAGTATATTGCTTTAGTATATTGCATTATAAGGTGATCTACAATGAGAATTTATATAAAAATGAATGGGAAGAATGTACCCATTGGAGATGCCCCTCCTCTCCCAATTTCATCAGATTCTGCTGCAAGTATTCCCTTTATTGCAAGTAATGTTGAGGGAATACTTCCTCCTCAATGTAACATTGAGAAATATCCATTGTGGAAATATGTCACAAGAGAGCAAGGGTTAGGAAGCAAGGTGAAGGGAGCAGGCAATGTGAATTGAAGATGAAACTTTTTCCACAATACTTTCACGAGCACATATTTCCGTGTTAAAGGTCATTTGTTCACTTTATCAGGTTGTGGAGTTGGAGCTTGTACAAAAGTGGCTTTACAAAAGAGGAAAGAAATAGAAAGAGAGTCCAATGTTTGTATGGAAAATGTGGCTACAAAAAAAAAAACACCAAGAATGATTACCCCCTTCCATTTTTGAGGAAAGGCAGCAACAAATTCCCATTTGAGAGTTCTAGTGGGGGACAACAAACAAAAAGAAAGGAAATTTCACTTGGTCCAATGGAAAAAAAAATTCAAAAGGAGAAACGAGAAGAGCTTGATCTCACCATTGCCTTTTTGTTATATAAAAAATTCATATCCTTTAATGTTGCATGCTCACCTCTATTTATTGAGATGTGTTGAGCTCTATCTCAAGGGGCTCCATCAGGGTATGTGCCTCCTGGTTCAGAGAAGCTTAGAACCACATTTTTGATGAAGGCAAAAAAAGAGGTGCAAAAATGCTTGAGCCTATTAAAGCATCATGGACAACATTCCGGGTTAGCATTATTTCTTATGGATGGACAAATCCAACACGACACCCACTCATCAACTTCATGGTGTCTTCCTTGAATGGTCCAGTTTTCTTGAAAGCGGTGGATACACTTGGAGAATACAAGGATGCACAATATATGGGTGAGTTGTTTATTAAAGTTATTGAAGATGTAGGTTTTGATTCTTGTGTGAAAATCATTACAGATAATGCACATGTTTGCAAGATTGTTGGCATGTTTGTGGAAGATAAATGTCCACAAGTGTTTTGGACACCTTACATTGTCCATTCATTGAACTTAGCATTGAAATCCATTGCTTCTTATGTGCTTTGGATTGTTAATATTATTGAGGATGCACGACATATCCGTAACTTTGTACAAAATCATACAAATTCCCTCACTATCTACAAGGAGTACAACAATCTATCATTGTTGAAGATTACAGATACACAATTTGCCTCTTCATTCATCATGTTAAAGAGGTTGAGGGAGTCAAGACTTCTCTTGGGGCCATGGTTATTTCAGAGTTTTGGTATTTTTTAAGAAGGACAGATGAAGTAGTCTCTTGAAGAGTGAAGGACACAATTCTAGATGATGCTTGGTGGGAGAGGGTAGATCTACTTATTCAGATCATGGACCTATTATTTATTTGCTTCGATTTACAGATACAGACCAACCTATCCTAGGAGAGGTTTGTGAGGGATCGGATTGCATGATTAAGTCTGTGAGGAGCAATATTTTACAAAGTGAGTTCCTCGAGTATGAGACATCACCAAAGGCCTTCTTCACCACTATATAGGATATTCTTGTCAGCAGATGGGACAAGAATTGCACACCTTTACATTGTTTGGTTCACTCATTGAACCCAAAATACTACATCCATGAGTGGTTGAATGGTGGACCTTCCCGCGGATTCCCTCCTCACATGGATGGTGAAATCTCATAGGGGAGGAAAGGTGCATTCAAGTGGGTTTTTCAAGACAGAGCATTGCTTGACGAGGTGGAGGATGCCTTTGAAAATTTTTCCACTGGCACTAGTCTATTTGCAGGATATGATCTGATTAGAGATAGGGGGACTAAGAAGCCCTATTATTGGTGTGAAAATCATGGGGCAACAAGCCCTCCTCTATAGTAGCCATGAGGCTCCTCTCTCAGGTGACTTCATCCTCTTGTTGCGAGAGGAATTGGAGCACATATGGGAATTTATATAGTGTTATGAAGAGTAGGCTTGGGCAGTCCAGGGAAAAGACAATGGTGTATGTGCACACCAACCTTCATCTTGTTTACAGGCAGAGGGATGAGTGGTGGAAGGGAAAGACAAATATGTGGGATGTCTTTCCTGATGATATGGGTATGGACAACAACGTTGAGTTGGCATTGGTCAACATGGATCTCAATGATCCAGTGCTAGAGCCGGTCACATTTGATGATGGTGATAATGTAGAGGGGGCATCCTCAACACCAACAGATGCACATATGACTTCGGATACAAGGGAGGAGGATGCAACATAGGAGAGCAGTGGTGACCATGATGATGAGAACAATGATGGTGATTTTGATGATCACTATGAGGATTGATGACTCATGAGTCATGAGCTACCTATTGCCTTGAGGCTTGTATACTTGTAATTGTTTTGTATTTTCTATTTCTATTTTCCATTGGCATTGCACTACCTATGTAACACATTTTGAATTTGATGAATTAATGAGAAAACTACAGATGTCAGTATCTTTATCTTACTATATTGTCTTTCTTCTATTGAATCATTGATAAATTAAATATGTATTATGAATTCAGAATTTATGATTTATAATTTATGTGACATGTCACAAATTAAAATTGTATTTGTATGTACTATGCATAATGTTACTTTGTAAACAGTAAAATTTACATCTAGATGAAGATCTATGTTTGAAATCAATGAATTTGTATCATGAATGAGAATTTGTGTAAGAAATATCTAAGTTTTAAATAAACTATATATATATATATATATAGATATAACCCAAAGCGTATTAGGGTTTCTCACATAATCATTGACATACCCTTAAGTTAGGGTTTTCACAATGAACCTTTCTAGGATTCCAGAAGAATAATCAGAGATATAAGGAGGGTAGATTTATCTAATGATCTAAGTCACCTGACACGTGGATTCAGGATTCGATGGATACAAGGATTCGAGTGTCAGATACAGACATGTTAACCCCCCGGAACAGGACACGTTCGAATACATTATAACGTGTCCTATTCCGGGGGGTTAACATGTCTGTATCCGACACTCGAATCCTCATATATATCAAATCCTGAATCCACGTGTCAGGTGACTTAGATCATTAGATAAATCTACCCTCCTTATATCTCTGATTATTCTTCTGGAACCCTAGAAAGGTTCATTGTGAAAAACCTAACTTAAGGGTATGTCAATGATTATGTGAGAAACCCTAATATGCTTTGGGTTATTGTTAAAATAAAATGTTTGATGTTTTGATGAAGTCATGTTTGGGATTTTAGTATGGATATGGAAACCCTAACTTGTTAGAGTTGAATGATAATGTTTGAAATCCTAAACCTTTTATGTATTGATAATTTAGGGTTTGTTATGTTTTGTATTGAAACCTTAGAGCATTAGGGTTTGGTAGGATGTATAAACAATACCCTTATAATGCCTGGCATGTATGTGTTTGTTCGATCAAACCCTAGTCTGATCAAGTTTGTTATATGTCTAACTCTTATTGATATTTGGGTAGTTGGGTTTGACTAACACATGTTATGATGTGTCGTTGCATGATGATGAAGTCCTAGATATATGGGTTGACATAATTATTGATGGTCATAAACCCTAGGGTTTGGGACTAATCCTTAGTCAAAGTTTGAATCTCTAGGATGATACTAGTTGTGAATTCTAGGGTTTTGTAATTAAACCTTAGTAGAGGTCCAAATATATGATATATTATGACAATGTGATCATGTGATATTTGTGTAAGATTGTTGAAATATGAGTTTTATTTGTGATTGATGTTTAATTGAGAAAATATAGGGTTTGAAACAAACCTTAGTGGAAGCTAGTCATGTTGTTGATTGAGCTATGATTGATTTTGATTATTGAAATTTCATGTATGAAACCTAGGGGTTGTATGAAATCCTAGTAGGAAGTCTAACATGTGAATCTTGAAGTTGTTAGATACTTTTTGGATCTGTTTTTGTTTGAATTAGTTCTAGGGTTTGCTATATGTTGTAGTAGGGTATGTCATACCTTTGGAAGAAACATTGAAACCCCAGATGTAATGAAATTTGTTATTGTGTGGGCTCGGGAGTCATCTTTTGTCCTGCCATGAATTTGTGTTGAAGCCTCATTCTTCTTCTTCTTCTTCTCTATTTTATGGCCTTAAACACTAGAGGCTCCCATTTGTTAAGTTGTACTATTGCATTGCATTTTGACTACTTGTACCTCTTTTGGGCTTAAGACGACTTCATTTAGACTTGTGTATACGCCACTTTTGACCATGAGCTTTTGAAAGTTCAAACCATGCATTCATTAGCCTTTGCGACTTGACACATATTTTTTCCATGGAGAGAACATCCCCCAAGTGTCGATGACCAACATCTGCCACCTTGCATTGAGCATAGGATTGTTCCAGTACCAAGAACTAGTAAGCATAGGATTGTTCCAGTACCAGGAATTTTCCTTTGACACTCGTTCTCTCCATTGTACTATAGGAATTCTTTTATTGTTTTTTAGGCTTTAAATATGAAAAAAAAGGTTTCCAAAAAGGGCAAGAATGATAAATTTTCTTCATCATTTCATGGCAGCTAGAGTCAGTCGTGTCACCCTTGAAAAAAGCACTTAAAATGAGTCTTTCCTCCATTGGAATGGGACATAGTCTGGCTTCAAGGAATCCTTATCCTTGTTCACGAGTCAGTCCTCCTCTGGTTGGTTATCTCTTCGAATCATATGGAGAGTTTATTAATGCCTCCTACATTAGAAACTTATACAAAGTTATCTTATGTTGCCATAAAGTCACATTGAGTCATGCTTTTGTTCAAGGGAAGTAAAGTTCTTGTTGTCCATTCTGCAGTGTCTCTTGACTCATTTATGTTAGCCATACCCAATATGTCAAGTTATCTTCAGTATCACATCAGCTATTTGTTCCTTCACTCATGCTATTTATAGAGGTCCCCATTTACTTCTTACTGGTGTGTATGCTCTTATCGACTACAAAAAATTGCTCTGAGAATATACCTCGAGTCGCAGCCTAACCCTATTTACATCATTAATAGGTGGCCTAGTGCTCAACATCGATCAATATCATGGGGCTTTGACTGAGTGGTTCTCCTTGTGTTCGACATTAGTTTACATTATCACACATTGGGACTTGTGTAGTACCTTGGTTTCCATTTGACCCTATTGGTGGATTCCTCACCTCTGTGTTGTTAGAAAATGTAACTAGGTTCGGTCTTGATTTAATGTATTTGAGTCATCTTGTAATGTACTTGTCAAAATAATAAAGAAAATATTTATTATTATTATTATTATTATTATGACTTATTAAATCATGGGTTTCATGATTGGGTCACCATGTTTTAGGTCAAATTACCCACTGAGGACTTCTAGGATTTATTCTGAATCAATAGAGTAATTGTACTTTTAAAGAGACCCTTCTTGGGCTTTTGAATCATGTAAAAAGGTTAAGTATTGAGTCAAATATGATTTATGTATCCTCCACACCAATTTGGCCTAGAAGAGATCAAGTTAGCCTAAGGACACTAATTCTACCTCACATGGAGCCTATAAATACAAGAAAATCGAATTCATTAAGAGCACGATATCTCTTGTAGTTGGGAAAAGTGCAAAGTATGTTGTCGAGAACCAAAGAAGTACGAGTTGGATGGATTCTAAGGAGAAGAAGAAAATCAAAATTTTGGCACCTATTTCTCTTTATTTCGTGCCCTAGATTGGGAGATCGAAGTCTTCCAAGTTTCACTATTTCCGGAAGTTCTTGCCTAATTGAAGTTGCTAGGAAGGGGTTGAAGATCTAGGAGGCAGACTTAGTTTTGAGGGAAGGTCTGGTCTTTGTCTAGGGTGAAGAGTATCAAAGAATACTATTGAAAGGAAAATTTTATTGAAAAGGTTTTCCCCTCGAGGGGGGTTTTGCCTTGGCATAGTGCTTACATCTGGTGTCTATTGTTTTATGTGTTTCTACTTTCATAATTGCTTGATGAGCTAAAAGAAAGAAGATATAAAGAATCGTAATAACAAGAAACATCACAAGTAATTATCAAGAATAAGAAAACATTTTTTCCTTTCTAATTTTCTAACATGGTTTTAGATCTTTGGTGAAGAAGGAAGAAAAAGGCAATCTAAAGCACTTGATCAAGGAACCATTCAAAAGGATTATCTCAAGGAAGGAATCTACTATATTCAAGGAATATGTCTAACACAATCAAGGGAGAGAATAAACTTTAAGGAGCCTCAAACTATAGGTCTTGGAAGAAGAGGATTGACCTCATCCTTGAAAAGAACAAGGTACTAGACTTGGTCAAAGGAAAAGTAAAGAAGCCTACAAAGGATTCTAGTGATGTTGATAAGGTGAAATTCAGGGAACTAGAATTGGTGGCCATGACTCTGATGGTAGAAGGAATAAAGGAAAACCTTGTTCCATTCATAGCTAACATCCATCATGCTCAAGAAATGTTTGAAGCCTTGTCAAAGTTATTTAATGTTAAGAACATTGTTCAAGTAGAAAGTTTGAAGAATGAGCTAAGGACCAAAAAGATGACTAAAGAAGACACAGTGGCATCCTTCTTTGTAAAGAGAGAAATAATTAGGGATGATATTTTGGTCATTGATGAAATTGTTCTAGACAAAGAACTCATGATCACTGCACTATTAGGATTGCCACCTACTTCGGGTGCTTTTGATGTAAGACTTAACAATTGGAAGGTATCTCCCACCTTTGAATAACTATGAACTACCTGCAGTCAAGAATAATTAAGGATATCATTAGTTTCCAATCTTGAAGGAGTGTCAAATGCCTACATTTCTCAACATAAAGGAAAGAAATCGAAAGGACCAAGGAAGAAAGTTGATATGTCTAGGGTAGAATGCTATCAATTTCATAAGAAGGGCCACTATAGGAGTGATTACCTTGACAATCCAAGAAACAAGAAAAGAGAAAGGGATCAAGCCAACATTGTCGAAGAAGGAGACCCAAAGAAAGTCAAGCCTGAAGAATCTGACATTAGGGACTTACACTACTAATTCCTTTGCTTGTAACCTTAGATATCTTATTTTATATTTTTTATGTTTTAGAATTTATAGGTTTTTAACATATTTTGAAAAAGACATTTTTATTGTTTTTATAATTTTGTAGCTATCCCTTAAGTTTTGGAGGGAGCGCCCCCCCCCCCCCCCAACAACTCCCATTTGTATCTCATTTCCTTTCAATTTTTGTTTCATGTACTCATTTTTTTTATTATTATATTAAATACTAATCACCATTCACCCTCTATTGTCTTGATTAGGAAGACATTTGCTATATCCTCAAGGAGTATGGAAGGAAGCCACCCAAGATAAGGTTTGTCAAGAATTAAAGGTATGCCTTAAACTACAATAACATTGACTTCTTTTGTAAATGTTTATTCATTTGGAAATCTATTACTAATATTGTTGTGTCTAGCTATATTGAATCATATTGATTCTTATTTTGGGTGATTCATCACTTGATAAATCTACCCTACTCCTATTCTTAACTAATTTTATAGAACCCTAGCCAAGTTCTCTGAAAAACCCTAACCTAAGGGTATGTTGACAATGTTTGAAACCCTAGCTTGCTTAAGGTTACTGTAAAATGATATTTGAAGTTCTTGTTGATAATGTCATGTTTTGGATTTTGGTATGATCAACATAACTTGTTAGGGTTGAATGATAAGGTCTAAAATCTGAAACCTTTGAATCTTTGATAATTTTTGGGTTTGTTGTGTTCCTATATTGAAACCCTAACTCATTAGGGTTTGGTGGAATGTGTAAACAAGACCCTTATAATGTCTTATAATTGGTTTCCTTGGTATATGTGTGTTTGTCCGATCAAACCCTAGTCTAATCAAATTTTTTATATCTCTAACTATTATTAATATTTGTGAAGTTGGGTTTGACTATCACATGATATGAAATGCCTTTGCATGATGATGAAACCCTAGGTATATATATGTGTTTCCTTTTGGTTAAAACCCTAGCTTAGTCTAAGTCAATATATTTCTAATGTATTTGGGCATATGATATTCTTATGCATGATTAATGAATTACTAGATACATGTGTTGACCTAGTTATTGATGGTATTAAGTTTTAAGATTTAATATAATTCCTTGTATGAGACTCTAGGATGATGATATTTAGAAATCTAGGGTTTTGCAGCTAAACCCTAGTAGGAATGAAATTCTCTAGTATGTGTGATATAACAATTTGAGAGCTATTTGTATAAGGATTGTTAAGATTGTGAAAATGAAATTCTAGGCTTTTAAACTAGTGTTCCATGGGGACGCGTCCCCCACGGTTGGGTGCGTGCACCCCTCGCACCCCATGTACCCGGGACAGGGGGATGTATGGGGAAACGTTTCCCCATGTCCCCCTTTTAGAGAAACATGGGGAGACGCATGGGGGGACGTTTCCCCAGTGTGGGGGATGCAACTCCACAAAAGGGGGACGCCCGGGTGCCCCCCCTTAAATTTGCTTGTAAACAATGATTTATGAGAGGGAAAACCTAGTATTTGACCATATTTCCCTACTAATGCTATGCAATTCATGGTAATTGTTAAATTCGTAAAGTAAAAGTGACATTCTCCTTTATCTTTCATTTTCATCATTTTACTTAAATTTTTAACATTACCATGAATGACTCAGGATGTTTGAGAGTGGTTCCAACTTCATTGGATTTCATATGGAGAAAGTAGAATTTTAGATCTCACTCAAAATCCAGTAGAGTTAATAGTTTTTCAGGAATTCAGAATTCAATGGATTGCAATATTTTCATTGGATTTTGTCATGTACAAGGGTATGGAATTAGTATTTAATCAAGAGCACCAAGCCCTTTGTGTAATTTAGAGTGACTTTAGACTCATCACTCCACTGTTTTTGAGTTTTAGCTATATCGATTTACTATTCCAGACTTCAGATGTCAGTATCTATTATAGTCTATTTTTCTTAGTACTAATTATATTCTAGAATGATGAATGATGAATTTGAATTTTAAATCAATTTAGAATCTAGAATGATGAATTTAATTTTTAAATCAATGTAGATTCTAGAATGTGAATAATGAATAATGAATAATGAATAATGAATATGGATCAGAGTATTTCATTATTGAATCTTGTGGTCTATGGATGAATCATGTATGTATTAGTAAGGATGATGAGTATGGATCAATGTATTTCATGATTTAATTCAAATATGTATGTCTTATTGTATTTATGCTTTCATTATTGAATATGAATTTGATATCTATCTATCTGTCTATCTATCTATATATATATATATATATATAATAAGGAAAAAAATTAAATATAGAGGACGAATGACCTGTTATAGAGTTTTCTGAACCCAAAATTTCGGACTACCAAGTGAGTCCATCATCAGGGGATGCGTCAATAGATATTCTCCAAATATTAATGATGTATCCTATTATAGAGAATATAGCTCTTGTATACATCATTAAGATCTAGAGAATATCTATTGACGCATCCCCTGATGATGGACTCACTTGGTAGTCTGAAACGTTTGGTTCACAAAACTCTATAATAGGTCATTCCTCCTTTATCTAAAACTATCCTCACCTGTATGGATTCATTATTTAAAAACTATATACCCTAACGTCCCCTTGTCCCCCCTAAATTTCCCTAAAATTTGAGGGTACTCCCACATGTCCCCCTTGTGCGTCTCCCCACACCTGCGTCTCCTCATCCTGCAGTCTTGGTGGAACATTGTTTTAAACCATAGTATAAGTAAAATATCTTATGTATGATGACAATATGATGATTTGAGATTTGTGAAGTATTGTTCAGATCTGAGTTTTGGTTGGGATTGATGTTTGATTGAAAATCTAGGGTTTGCAACTAACCCTAGTGGAATTTGGTCATGATAACGACTAAGTTGTGATTGGTTTTGATTAATTTTTTTGTATGAAATCTATGATTTGTATGAATCCCTAGTGAAAACTCTAACATATGAATTTTGAAATTTGTTAGATGCCTTTTAGATCTATGTTTGTTTGAACGTTTTCTAGGGTTTTCTATATGTTGTAGTAGGGTATACACATTTGAAAGAAACATTAAAACCCTAGATGGAACGAAAGTTGTTATGAAATAGTTTAGGGTTTATGACAAAGTACTTAGTAATATGTTGAAGAGTATATGTCTCTTGTTTGTAATTAAATTTGGGTATTGTTAGCCCTGCTATGCAGCGCTGACTTTCTAATGTCAGAGAAAAGTTGGTCTGTTTGGTGGTGTCTTCAAAGGGGCTCACATTGGTCACTTTCTCCTTTTCCTCCACCCTGTTTATTCTCCTCTATCTCCATTTCCCTATTTGCCTCATAAACCCGAAAAAGTAACCCCTTTAGCTTTAGCCCCGAGCACAAAACCCCAAAACTACTATAAGACCCTACCATATGTCTTCACGCATTCATAACTCATTGCACCTCATCCCCACCATTAATCACCCCCGCCGATCCAACGGCTCCCATCACACCAAATAAAGGTGACCCACTCTTCCACTCCCCACCGTCAGGTCATTTTCACCGAGATCTAATGGTCTTGGCTTTCATCGCACTGGCAATCTGATCAAGCGATAGTGCACAATGAGAGCAGTTTTTCTCTCTCATATGCTGCTACGTGTTTCTCGCTGAATGGAATTGCGCGACCTCGGGCATTTACCACTTTATGCCTTAAAGCAGTGTGATGAAGACCTTTACCGCCCAACCCAACCACCCACGCTCGTTAAACACTCGTGCAACTCTGTTTCCCGATGATCGTCTTGTTATCACTTAAAACCACAGTTCACCTATGTCCAAAGATTCATATAAAAAAAAATATTTTGTTTAAGTCAATAGGCTTTTAGGTGTGTCACTTTGAAGCTAGAATTTCAAAAGGTATTGATGTGAAGTCCTTGTAAAAAACCGTTAGATACCCTCCCTCATTATGGTTTAAAGCATGTCTTGTCTTGATTGCATCATTTTGATTTTGCGCAGTTTTGCAGCGCGATCTGATTGGCCAATTTAGCTGCGCAATCATTTTTTCACCTTTCCGCAGCATATCATATAGCAGCCATTTCGTAGCGCGGTTTTTCAATTCATAATTGTCTGCGCTACGAAATCGGGGATTCGGGGTTTTTTGCAGCGCATTGTCTTGAAATGTCAAATCTTGGGAGATGAGTCATTAGGTACGTCCATACTTTGTCAGTCGATGTCTTCTCCAGGTCATGATAGGATTCATTCTGCTATCAGATTTAGGATCACGCACATGAAAATTAGTTTAAGAGATCTTATGAGGTATGGTAGTGTCATAATGTTTATTCATGATGCATTAACGTGCCTGTTCTATGACAAGTGTTTAAAAAAAAGCCAAGAAGCCCGAAGTTTTCATTTAAAAGAGATCATTGCAAGCGAGCCTGCACTCCAAAGTCGAAGTTGTTCTGTGAATTGTAGCTGCTGTTATTTCTCTACGTGAAAATTTTCTGAGCAAGATGGAGAAAAAAGAACACCGATCCGGAGGGTGCCTAAGAACCGAGCCAAAGGGGCTGGATCTTACGCTCAGAGATGAAGGTGTAGCACGAGCTTTTGAAGAGGCTGGTTGCTGGAGGTTTTGCGAAAAATTGAAGGGAGGACATACAGAGGTAACTAAAGCCTTTGCATTAAATTTCACTGGCTTAAATTCTAAGGTTTCAATGCTAGAGTTCCCTGTGTCCCCGCAAGCCATTTCTGCTGTCACTGAAATTCCAAGAGGTGGACAAGAATGGTTCAAGAATTTCAAGTTTGACATGACTCCCTGTAAGGAATTTCTGAAGGATCAATATGCAAATGAGGACCTTACTAAAGTTGTGCCAAGGAATTATATAAAAGAACATTATGCTCTGCTCCTTACAGCCATCCAGAAATACCTCACATGTGAGGGAAGGTACACCAAAGTCTATTCTTATCATTTCAAACTCTTGTTACATTTCACAGGGAAAGCATCAATAGACATCCCTTTCTATTTATTCAGAAGCCTTAGTAAAATGTGCGACAAAGTTAAATTAAAGAAAGATAATTGTGAAACTTCCTTGTTCCACCATGGTTTAATAAAGTTGCTGGTGTTAGATAGTTTGCAAAAAATCGGTAGGGATTGGGACTCTTTCATTTTTATGTCCGGTTTCCAAAGCAAAATAGGTCTCACCCCATTGCCAGATAGGGAAAAAGAAAGAAGAATTGAAGAACCTACATTGGCTGAGCTCAAAAGGGAGGTTAAAGACCGAAAGAAGCCCAAAACTAAGCCAAGGAAATCAGAGAAGCCTGTGGTCATAAAAGAAATGCCTAAACCATCAGCAAAAGAGACACCCAAATCATCCAAGGAGAAAATCAAACACCAGAAAGATACATCAGAGCCAAGTGGAATTGCACAAGTAACAGGAATCAGAACCAGAAGTCAGCTAAGCAGAGAAAAAGGAAAATCAATAGCAGTGGAAGACAACCCTATGTCAAAGGCTAGTCTAAAGGATTTGCTGGAGGCAATTGATTTCGAACAAGCCACATCAGTGCAGGTTGAGGCAATGCCTATTGACCTAACCCAGTCATCACCTAATAGCTCCAAAAAATCAAAAGCCTCAAAAAGGCTAACGTTTGAGGAGGCTGGTAAGGAATTTATGGTCAAACCCCGAAGGCCAATCACTAGGAGACAAATCCAAGCAGCAGAGCAAGTCCACAAAGATGAGGTAGCTGTCAAGGAAACTGCAACAAAAGAAATTAGACAACTGCCTAAAATAGAGAAGGAAGAGGAAATCAAAAGAACAATATATACTAGAGGACAGGCCAAAGAAATGGGAAAGCAGATAGCTCAAGCAGAAAAAGCAAAGGAAGGCAAAAAGAAGGATATGAAGAAAAAAGTTCCCATTGTCAAGGAAACTAAAACCTCATCTTCAAAGGAGAAATGGGAGG